>JAQQZX010000023.1:26737638-26801228 GCA_030068355.1 Notoglanidium maculatum | reverse complement strand
GAAGATCTGTAAAGTTATTTGGATTTTTACAACATTATTGTTGAAATACACAGTCCTGAAAAAGGGACGTTTCTTTTAGATTGCTGGATGGATAAAGAAACTATTGAGACTTAGCTTTTAGCTAACTCTTTCCCAACCACAATGCTAGCTATCGATCCTGTCAGATTAGCTTGTGTCACATAACTGTCTAGTGTTAGCTACCTGCAGTGGAAAGATTAAGTGTGCTATAGAATATTATAACAGCTTCCCCAACACACATATTGCTTCACTAAGTAAACATTTCTTTACTATATTAAATAATGTTAGCCACTAAAACTAGATACTAGTGCCCCTCATCAGCTACCTAGCTAAATTAGCTAACGCTACCATGCGCATGCTGCATGGTGTGAGTCACATGTTATCACCTTTATATCTGATGAAGTTGTTTAATAAAAACAGCAGTAATAATAATATGTTTGTAATGAAAAGTAATGTCATCCTTTTTTTTTATATTAAAATTTTTTTTGCATGTATATTAAAAATATATAGTATTTGTCTTTCTTGTTAACAGATTTGTTATGGATCAATAATGATACTGGTATCAGACGTCGGTCCATTCAAAGCAAAGCAAACCGCAAACAGTTCTCTGTGAAAATATTAAGAGGAGCTACTGCATATTTTTTAGACTATCCATACATTCATTCATCAAGTAAGCACTTTATTTTGGTCAAGATGGCGGTGGATATTCCGGGAATTCTGGGTATGAGGTGGGAGTACACACCTAGGGATCATTTAGAGTCACTCCTAACACACAAGGAGAGCATGGGAAACACAGAAACCCAATCGGGATGAACTGGGAGCTGTGAGATGTGGCTTCACCACCATGTTGCCCAGATCGAAACAATTAGCGATGAATAAATTGTAGCAGATTGTTGACGTCCTCTGTTGGTCACTTCTTTAGCCAAATGTAGACAAAACCTAATTAAAATATATTCATCGTTCACTCTTGAGCTCCTCCAGACGTGCTTCAGAATATGCTTAGGCTAGACAACAAGAATGTTTCAGAATGAAACATGGCTTTAAGAAAGCATCATAAGACAGAACAGGAGATAAGGAATGTGCTACTTCACGTCCTCTGATGTGCATTCCATCTTGCCTCTGTTTTTCCGTCTCGCTTAGAAGTTACCGCATGGCTGCTGTTCACCAGACCTCTGACAGGAAGCGCACTCGTGAACTCTGACTTGCTTTGGCCGACTCGTTCGTCTCGTCTGTCTCAGCCCACCCAGCATGCTGCGCTCTCTGTGGAACCCTGGTGACTCGTCCAGCTGCTGTGTGCAACTCCACAGCCAAATGCGTTCTCCCGCCCAGTGCTGCGCATAATGAGGTTAGTCTGTTTGACAAACACATTCATTCAAGCTTCATTTAGCCCCAGGCCCACTCTATTTCACTAGACATCCTGGAAAAATCTAAGGTCAATCATTAAGGCGCGTTTTTGTACACCTCGGCCAGCGAATTGGACAAACAATTTATTTGTGGAGGCCGAAAATATCTTTCTAAGAAGTGTCTATTCACGTCATTGATGGGTTTGAGTGATATTGGGCGAATACACAGAAACATCACGTTCAAGCTTACTCGTGCGAAAGTGAGAGTTGACTGCAAACAAAAGGAACACAAGGTTCTTTAGAAATGACTCGGGTTGAATGAGAACAGTGATGTAGTGCAATGTCATTATCTATCTGTATCTGTTTATTATGGATATTATTTGAAAAAAAAAAAAAAAAACCTCCTTAAAGATACATAAATCAAGTTCATAATTATTTTTAACTGGATATGTGCTCAGAACTCAGCAGTTATTATCTTAGTTTGAATCGGCCTGTTGTATTTTCTACCGAATTTTCTTTTCCAGAAAATATAAACAAACCTGTACCAGGAAATTACTAAGGATGCTGTAAATCAGGGATTCTCAGCCTTTTCTGATCAGTGACCCCATTTTAAAGGTCCATAATTTTTATGACCCTTTGAATGACGACAGATACGAAGCATGAGGGACGAAGAAAGGCCACATTCACTCACATGCGACAGTATATACGAGGTACGGCTATTAAATAGTGAGAAATTCGATTTTAATGAAGAAAACTTACATTTCAGTTCCTGTCCCCATCAATATATTCTGCTTCTGCAACCACACACTGCTGCATTCTGTTCTTGATCAAGCAGTGCAGGAGGTCTGCTTCCGTTAGCTGTCTCAGAAGCTCTGTTGTTTTCTTGTTCGCTTCTAGAACAGACTCCAAACGAGTTCCCTTAAGTGCGGAACTTGATTTTAGATAAAAGAAAAAAGTCACATGGTGCTAGAGCAGGCAAACAGGGAGTGTGGTCAAGTACTGTGATACGTTTCTGGGCCAGAAACTACTTCACTGAAAGCGCTGTGTGTGCTGGAGCGTAGTCCTGATGATGGAGGAAACCATTTTCCCACAGCTGTGGCCTCTTTCTTCTGACCCTTTCTTGGAAAGTTTCAAGAACCCTTTTGTAATAGTGTTGGTTCTGTGTAACTCCATCAGGAACCCAGTTCCCCATAATTACGCACTTAATGTCAAAGAAAACAGTTAACATGGCCTTGAACTTGGACCTGCTTTGTCGTGCTTCGTTCATCCGGCATCCCAAACGTTTCCCCGTGCATTGCTTACCATTTTGTCTCAGGATGGTACTGATGTGGATTTCTCGGTCTTGTTATTCAATAACCGCACTATGAATACGTGTGCAGCTCTTTGTGTTGCATTTACTACATGCTCAAGTTTGTTAATCCAACGAGAATTTCACTTTTACCCCATGTGGCAGTTAGAACTTTCACAAAGTCTTGATTCAGACTGACGCCAGCGATGTCACTGTAGGTTACAAACTGAAATATCATCCATGCGCTGTTTAGATTATGGACATTCACTGAGTTATAGCATGAATATTATATGTTGTAGTGTTTATAGATAGAAACTGTTCCTATTTATTTTAATTTGCTGATGCAAATGAATTTGATTCTGATATCAACCAATAAGAAAGCTATAAGGTATTGTCCTATCTGTCTGTAGCAGTCTGCTCTGCTGTACCACAATAATAACTGTCATAAGCATGTTGGGAGAAATGATACCATTAGCTCAGAGCGATAGGTGTGACCCAAGCTAAAGCTATGTAGCTGTTAGGTTTTCATCAATGGGAAAAAGATTGCTTGGAGTTAATCGCCATTTTAAGAACATCGCTGTGAAGACTAATGAAATTTTAATTGCGAAAAAAAATTGCGCCTCCTATTCATATCCGTTCAGACAACATTATGTGCTCATTCCAAATAACACATTTGTATTCTGTTCCACCCCATGACAGAACGAGCAGTACCCTCACGTGCACCTTATTTTTGTTTTAATCAGCATGATGTACATGCATAATAGTATGCAAATTTTACAACTTCCTCTTGGATGTGTAATTAGAGTTTTATCTAAGAAACACATTATAATATTGTTCTCTCCCTAATTACAATTTGACATGAATAGAGTCATTAGAGTTAGATGAGAGCCGTATACACGTTATATTGTAACGTCATGTGATTTGAAAGGCTTATTTCCTCCGCTCATCCCAGAAACTGTCACATATTCGTTAATTACTCACAGCCTCAAAGCGTAGAGCTGTCAACATTCCTCTACTTCTGCCCATTTCATCTTTATTTTCTTTGATTCCTCTGGTTTTGAGTAAATCCTGCATTTCACTTCTCATCCATTCAAAAGGTGTAGACTGTTGTGCGCTTCAAAGAAATAACACCCTCATCTACATGTGACTATTCATTATTAGAGAAATCTTACCTGTATAGGAGGCAGCAGGGGTCAGAGTTCAGGTATTACTCCTGATAATAACTTTTCAGACAGTTAGCATCCTGCTTAATGAGAAATGGAGAGAGGTGTTTAAAAAAGAGCATCTTCACCTATAACAGTCTTTGTCTTTGTATGAACTAAGTCAGCTTTGATAATTTACTCCTTTGTAATAATGAGCAACGTCAAGTGAGTATCTATGATAAAACAGACGCAAGGGAATAAGGTTTTACATGGACATTGTAGGCAGCTCGTACTCAGAAATATGAAATTAGTCAGGGAGAGAGGGAGTGTGTGCTAGATGAAGAGATGATAAAAATGGACAGCTGTTTTGGTTTGATGAAGGAACATCCTCCAACACACTCCCCTTCTGCATGGTTCTGGTATGTTGTTGCGTCATCTGTGTGGCATTTACATTTTTTGTGTCAGTCGTAGATTATTTCATTCTAAACGACTGGTTTAAAAACACCCTTTTTTGGATTCTGGGACAGGTATTGCAGGTATTAATTAACAGGTATTAATTTTCTCCAGTTCCAGCTTCCCCAGTGATCCGCAATATATAAGTGGCATAGAAAATGGATGGATATATGTATATGATGTGTCAATGTTCTTGTGAGCTGCAATGCACATACAGCAAGTCAAACTTGACGTCGGTGAGTCCTTCTTGTTATAAATTGTATACCAGAATTACCCTTAAAATACATTTCAAATGTAAAGGAAGCAAATTCAAAATCTAATCAGTTCATCTGCTGGTTACAGTGATCATATGAATCCATCTAGATGGAGAGTAAACTCCAAGTGCACTGCCAGTCAGATGTCTTCTGTGTGTGTGTCTGAAAGTGCTGGGGTCCTGAACCTTATCCTGGTGCCTCACCACAAACTAGCAGATGGATGTGAGGAATAAGCTGTCAATGGTGTAGTCAGTGTTTTTTTGTGTTATAGTTAGCTTATCTTTCGAAACCCAAAATTAAAATATTATAGCCCCGCTCTGTAGTGTTCCGATCAAAACCACACCGCCAAAACACACAACATGATTATCAGGTAAACTGTGACATCTTTTTGTGCTGATTGGCTGGATGTTGGTGGCCCACATTGTGTGTTGTTTCAAAGAGATTCTCTGAGCAGACATTTTATTAATGCTACCACAATGCAAGAAAATAAAAACCTTACAGTGTTCTGACTTAGAGCTTTACCTTTAAAGGAAACATGCACTGTCATGAGGAATAAGTAACAGGAAGAAGGTCGGCTGCCACAGAAACACAAGAGCTAACACGAGGAGGGGACTGACAACAAAACAGAAAGTTTCCATGGGAACTTATTCACAAAACAAGCGCACATTCATGCAAATGGGATATGCAGAAATGTAAAGAATTTTAAGAAATTGCTAGATAGGAGGATGTGAGGATCTCATTCGTTAATGACGTTGAATAAGGAATAAAACACCTGGAGATGCGCTTTTATTGGAAAGTACTCAACATTGTTGTGGTGTGGTGTGACCCGACGCAGGGCGGGGTTACTGTTCCCACCCTAAAGTTGATTATTTTGCTATAACAACACGTCCTGAAATCTTATTCCTCTTGTACAATAATGATTTTGTCAATGATGAAAATGTTTCAATTTATTAATGGCTGACACTTTTTACTGTTTAGAGTTACATTTAATAGTTTGTCATCACTTACGTTATAGCAGCTATAAACAGGCATTCCTTCACCAGCCTGTCTTTTCTTTTTCTTGAGGTTAATAAGAAAAAAAACACAATATCATGGTAGCAAGAAACTGAAAAACACAAACTCCTTTATCTGGACAATGTTCCCATGGAGTAAAACTTATCGACCCTTACAAAGTGCTGACATTGAAGACTCCAAGTTTGAGAATTCAAGCAACCCTCTTTTTTCCTTGATATTCCGGAAAATATGCAACATCACCCCAGTTAATATATTCCTGTGAGGTTAGTATAAGCTAAGATAATGAATCACTATTGGTTAATCATAATCACGCTAAGCTGTGGGTGCCAAACCACATTCCAGTAGAGTCAAAGCACTACACGGCGAAGTCTCTCCCTGCTGTAAAACACCTGCTTCAGCTCACATGGGACCTGATAATTATCTCATGAGTCTGAACAAGCGTGTTGGAGGGAGAACAGTAAACTGTGCAGCGCTGCGGCCCTGCAGGCTGACAGATGTGCTGTACACTTTGTATGTAACAGAGCTTCTGTGGTGAGACTGAGATCTGTGTCTGTAGGTGTGTGTCTCTCTCTTATTCTCTCAATTACGCTACACTCATTTACTCTAACTACCATAAAAAGACGTTGGCTATAATTCACTATGCGCTCTTTCTTATCCGCAGTTCAGTTAGCCATGCAGTGATCATTATTTTGTAATTATTATTTTATAATTATGACCGTCCTGTGTGCTGGGTTTTTTAAAAGCATTTCCTCTTTTAGTAATAGGGTTGGAATGACAAGTATATACCATTCCCATATATAAATTTGCATTTTTACAGTAATGAAAGATGATGAAAACCAAGTGGCTCAAAAAATGTTGATAATATAACATACGGCCAAAAAGTATGTGAATACCCTAACATCCATATTAGGGTTTTCCCCAAACTGCCACAAATTTATAAAACATATATGTATGCTGTTACATCAAGATTCCTTTCAGTGGAACAAAGCAACCCAAACCTGTTCCAGCTTGACCATGCCCCTGTGCACAAACTAAGGTCCATGAAGACATGGTTTACCAAGGTTGGTGCGGAGGAACTCGATTGGCCTGCATAAATACCCACAGCTGTGCTGGAAGATCTAGTAGAAAGCCTTCTCAGAACAGTGGACGCAAACGGGAACAAACTCAATATTAATGCCCACTGGATGTTCAATACTCAGTCGTCCGCATACTTTTGGCCATATAGTGTATGTTTATGTGTTTGGCTAGCACCACAGGCAATAATGACCTTAAATAAAACTAAGCGTGAAGAGCCTCGCTCTAGCACAAAGGTGCCAAACTCAAAATGTGAGGCCCTATCAGCATTTTTGAAGGTCAGGGATCTAAAGACATTCATTTTTGAATGCATTTTCTATTCAATTGATTAACACCAAAAAATTAGGCCATGAAAGTAGAATAGGACTTCTCTAGGACAAAGAACAGGCTAGAGTAGGCTACATAATCAGCTGGACGCACGTTTTAAAAAAAAAACTGCTTTCTGAGTATATAAAAATAGTCAATTACTAACTTGCGCAGTATTTTTTAATCTTTTTTTAGATGTGGGTCTGATTTGCATCACATGCAACAGATAGACGGAATATATAGGAATATATTTAACCAGAGTTTCAGCTCTATGAGTCATGTGCTCGTGCAGGTTAGTCACTTGTGCTCAACATAGAGCGGTCTGTAGATCTGAACTCACAATCTTCTGCTTCTTAGTGCAGAACCCTATCTTCTGAGCCACCCCAGAACATGAACTTTTTAATGTGGGGTTCCTCTGGGTTTCTCGCAAAAGCATGCTGCTAGGAATGCTTGCTGTGGTAAAACTGCCCCAGGTGTGAACGAGTGCCTGGATGTGTGCATGGTGCCCTGCGATAGACACCAGGATGTATTCCCACCTCACACTCAGCATTCTCGAGATTCTCGAGATGAATGAATGAAAGAAAGAGCAAGTGAGTGACATTAATGCCAAAGCTGAAAGTGAAAGTGAGTAACTATAATGCCAAAGCTTTTCGGAGGTTTTGGAAACACATATTCAGAATGAAGACCTTCAGTTACAAACAAATGCAGCAGGGCATCAAATCACTCAGTCATTTACTTTAGGACAGGAGGCCTACTGTTAGAAATTTAACTGGATTAAGCATGAGGAAAAGTGAATTATTCATGTCAGCCATCTCTGTATCACTTATCAACCCTCTGATTAACACACTGTACAGAGAAATGTTCTACAACAGCCTAATTTATTGGCGTTTAAATCCTCCGTGACGATCCACACTGGCATGAAATTTGTCTAAAATCAGTCCAGTGTAGTGTAACGATCAGGAAGCTCAATAGGACAAACCTAACACAATAAAAGAAAGAGCCTGAGTCACTGAACATAAGCCCAGTGCAGGTACAGCCACTCTCAGCCATATCGCATCAAGAACGAATCCATTAAGCCTTAATGGGACCTGTTAAAAAAACCTGCACGGAAGCAATGGAGCAATTATTAGAAATATTTAGAATGATAACGGATGTAAAATTTCCTCCTGACGTCACCGTCATTATGTGATTTTGAATCCATTAAGTCCAGACGTCGCTGAGTGGAGGAAACAAAAGTGGTGGGAAACAGCGCTGTAGTCCACCATATCTTATCATTTGTGAAATGACCAGCGGGTCAAATTAAAGTAGACACTATCAAGTAGATGAATTGTAAAAGTGCACGTCATTTCCTAGTTGTGTAAGTCAGAAATTCATTTGAACAAAACGTGGATTTTGATTGTATTGTATTCGTCCCTGTCCCATCGTAACAATGGCTCCTGTCTACAAATGAGAAAAATATATTCTCATAGCTTCTGTAATAGGATGAGAAATCTCTGTCCATTCAATAATCTGAAAAGTCTTAGGCACTCAAATGCTGCAAACGTTACACATCAAGCAATAGACCAGTGGTAAAGATTTTACCTGTTGATAACAAAAGCAAGTGTGACAACCAATCAATTTCGCTATAAAACTACACAACAGTATACATAAAGCTGGCATTAAACTGGACATCTATGACATGATGGTGAAAATGCGCATCACTAAATTGCTCACACTCTTCCTCATACTTCACAACACTTATAGTATATACTAATGATGTCATGAGTCACCTCGGTCTGAAAACGTTAACAAACAGGCAGTGCTCAGTTTGCTCAGTGCAATGTGTTGAAATTAAAGAAGCTTCAGGTAATATAGACACGGAGGCCTCTGATGCCACTGTTCAGTTAACCTTTTTTCAACACTTTTCTTGTTTTTCTGATCTGTTTTTTTGCTTTACTTAGTTTCACTCATGATGCAACTCGTCACTTGCCGTGCGCATCCTACATCATACTAATATGGTTACCAAGCAACCACACTATGCTGATGATAGCAGAGACTTACCTTGCTAATTAGGTTTCTTAATATGTATATATGCAGTTTTCTTCACTATTTTTTTGCCAACAGTTGGCTTCAATAGCTTCTGGAAACATTCTAGTATTTTTATCAACACCCTCCTGTTTGAAGTACACTATATGGCCAAAAGGTATGTATGTGTACACCTGACCATCACACCCATATGTGGGTATATTCTTCTTCAGACTGTTTCCATAAAGTTGGAAGTGCACAATTGTCTAGAATGACTTTGTATGCTGGAGCGTTATCGTTTCCCTTCATTGGAACTAAGAGGCCCAAACTTGTTCCAGCATGACGATATCCCTGTGCACAAAGCCAGCTGCATAAATGCAGCTGAATGATCACAAATCCCCATATCCACACTCCAAAATCAAGTGGAAAGCCTTCGCAGAAGAGTGGTGCTTATTAAAACAGCAAAAAGGGACTAAATCTGGAATGGGATGTACAACAAGGACACATGAGTGTGATGGTCAGGGGTGTACATACTTTTGGCTATACTGTGTATGTTTTAAGGGTATTTCAGGCATACGAATTAGTAATGAGAAGAACTAGACTTGCTGGCAGTGAAGACTTCCACATTGAAGCCACTGGTATTGAGTTTTACTTTTTTTCTTATTTAAACAGCTAGCATCGCCTGCACAACTGTTTATTTTGGTAACTGCAACATGAAGTACAACAGCTCCTCATTACACTATTCAGAATTGAGATGTGCCTTAAGTAACTGTCAGTCATTGACCTTATGTACGAATAATAATGACAAACTGACATTTGCTGGTTTGAGCATGATAAACAGCTACTCCCAGTGGAACCAGACACTTAACCAGCGCTCATACATTGCCAGATATACTGTTTTGATTTATTATTTGTTTAGACTCATATGTTATCGCCTTTCTTTTTGTGCAATAAAAAAAACACACTATGTGGCCGAAAGTATGTGGACATTCGAGGTATAACTCTTGTGTGACACGTCTTATGTTTCAATTCCTTTGGGCTGTTTTGCTTTCCTAAAATCAGTAGAAATCTGAAACAGAACTCGATTTATTGCATTTAATATGCACATTGGCTACAAAATTGAGTTTTGTATTTTAAAACTTTAAATCCAAATCGTAATGGCACAAATATAATTTCATTATAATTTGTGCCATGAAGAGGAGTCCTGACGAAGGAGCACTTCTGTTTTAATGAGCACTGACGCACTAATTTAGGTGATGCATTAGGCAGGCAGTGTCATGGTGATTATAATGTGACCCAGAAGGTTAGAAGTGTATTTATAAAGTCAGTATGTCTGATTGCAAGTAAAGATTTTGCCATTTTAATGTGATCACATTAGTCAATCATGGCCTGTGGAGAGTTTTGTCGAATCAGTGCTACAGTCAGAGACAGAAGATGATTCAGTGTAAGCACTGTAATGGTAGGTTTAATTAATTCCCTAGGCTCAGAGAAGTTGTGTTACTAAATCTGTCGCTTGTCTCTGGCCAACTGTCTGTTATGAAAGAGATGATTCACGCTCATCTTATGCTTTTCATAGAGTCTTCTTTTAATAGTGGTCATGTCATTTACTTAGAAATGGGTGACATCTTTACCTGTTAGATCAAACTGTAGGCATTCCCTAGAGCAAAATAAGGACAATATTGATAATACACTGTGTTTATGCTGAAAATGTCTATCCAGAGCCTCTAGTTATGCCTGTAGCCGTATAAGGATCTGAGAGAAATGCAGCCACCTCTGAATACATTTACTACTGAGATATTACCAGCCATTAGATGCATGTAGATCTCAGATGCATAGATGCGTAGATGCATAGACTCATTTTTTGGATGTTCGGATGTAATTCTGTTAAAATTACCAAGTAGATGATCTTAATTCTTATTACCTTAAGAATTAAGAAAGAATTTAAGAAACTATTGAAATCAAATCCTAGAGTTTGATGACAAATTAAAGAAAAATCCAGCATAAAGTGTGTTACTGAGGTGTTAGGCCACCACGAGCCACCAGTATAACTTACAATAGAATAACAGTACACATTGTCATAGATATTAAAAGTTTCTGGAACTGTACAGGAACAAAGAACTTTGTTCTTCCAAAAGATACTTCCTCAGTTGGTGTTTTGATGACGGACTCATTCTGCTCTTAGGCTGTCAGATGTCTTGCACAGCAACCAGAGGGAATTAAGAGCAGCTGAGAGAAAGTGGACGACATCACAGCTTGACAATGATCTCCCATGATACCGCTCTCTCTTGTCCAAGTTCTCATTCAATGTGACAGCTGCTAAAACCTACTTCTACAAGGGACAGCTAGACGCCTCTGCACATGATCCTCGCTAACTCAAACGACATCATGTCGCCTCTATAACTATTTTTTTTTTTACTTCTGATGAGCTACAATGTAGAGCCCACAATACAATGAATATACATCACTTTTATTTAAAATGTATCAACGTTAGATTTACATGTTACATGCTAGGCTTCATACTAGCTAAACTGGCAGATTAGCAAAGCAAGCTAACCACATTAGCTCTGTATGCTACTTCCTTCTGAGCTTTACTTTTCTTCATAATATCTCTACACACATTTAATGAAATTATATGTGCAGTTTTCTCAATTTTTCCACATCAAGCAGTAAATGGGAACTAATTACAGGTATGTAGTTAAAGTTAACGTTGCACTGTTGGATTTGTAGGAATCGTTCAAGCCAGGTGTTTGGATTAGTCACTGTACTTCATCATACCTAATTTGTATAGAATTGCAAAGACGTCTATTCAATTGTCGCTGAAACTGTATCACGAATAAGTGCAGCTTTGTGGGAACGTTGTGTAACAGAGCCACCAGGTTTTCCATTAATTTAACATCTATCTGTAGCTGAAATTGGTTACTAAAGATGTACAAGATGTAGTTTTTTTTAGTTAGGAAGATTCTGTAATACCGCCTCAGGTCTGAATAAGGTAATACGGCCGACGTCTCATATCACCTCAGGATCTCTGGGTTCTGGCAGGAGTTCAAAGGCCTGAGACTTTAAATTAGAGCCAAAGAGGGAAAATACAGCACCATCTGTATGATTTATGCCCTGTTCTGTCTCATGCGTTTTTGTAAACAGGCTAAATTAGTTTGAATTACTGAAGCTGGACCACAATGCTTTTGCATCTAAGCACAGATTTAGACCATCATGGCAATGAAGACACTTCCTTTTTTCCTGGAGAAAACATTATTTGCATTGTGTGTATTGTGTATTATACTACATTCGCTACGATGCTGGTAAATTCTTCACCTACAAGATTTTTGAAATAAATTTGTCCTAAGAACAGAACAGAAGGGAAAAAAAACGGGTTTCTTTAATGTTTAGTAGTGCACAAGAAAGATGCTATTCCGAACACATCTAACACCAAGGTAGGCTCTAAAAAAAATGGCACCCTGCCCTTGTGGAGGCCCACACAGGTACAAAACACCCCACATGCATTGTGCACACAACAGACACAGACTTACACACATGCACAAAAAAAAGGCATATTACATTTCAAGCAGGATGTACAGTTATCTACATTTTAGCACTTATAAATTTACATTGTGCAAACAGCCCCCCAGAGTCATCATTCATGTCTTCACCCTCGTCAGCCTCCTGGTTTTTATTCTCACTTGATGCACAACACCATCACTTGTTGGCTACAAGTTCCCATTAAGACACACAAGTGCACACACTTTTTGGACTGAGCTTATGTTCTATGTGGTAGATTTCCCTGATAGCTGAAAAACAACGACAACGACACGTTTTGATCAAGTTGATATAGTTTGTTCAGAATCTGAATGGCTGGTGAGCTTTGCGGTGTACCCATATTGGAAACCCAAGGATGTAATAAGAGACTTTAATCAATGCTAACCACCATACATGGCATGTTAATGAGCGAGACAAAGCAGAAATAAATCCCAGACCAATCTGATTTGGCATGATTCCCCGTTAAAGCATCGAGTCCAAGTGTTCCTGAACATTTAGGCTATGTTTGTTTATTCAGTGTAAAACTAAGGTCAGGCTATTTTTATTTGACGGTCACAGGGGCGCATGTCCTTGGAGGGAAAACTACTTGTGTGCTAGTTGGCTTGTTGTAATGATTCACAGTCATGCATTAACATAATGTGTCCGAAGTTTCTGCCAATCTAGACTGTACATTAGTAAATGTGTTACTGGGTAATCACAGTCTAGAGTTTGCTAAAGCAGCTGTTGGATTTGTGTGATCATGTGCATGGATTTATTTTTGTATTGTTGTGTATTACGCCTTTACTGTAGCCTTTCAAAACGAACAGATGGACCAAACGCACATCATTTCTGTATCATGTTTAATGTAGGTTTTCTGCTAGTGACGCTTAGGACTTTCATCGTTTAGCAATAATTAACACTAACAGGCGTGAAATCGATTGGTAAAAATGTGTGCACACTGATCCATTATCTGAAAACTTTTTTTCATAAGTTTTTTGGCTTTATACCGAGTCGACACACGTCAGTAAGTTTTCACGCTGCTTTCACACTGTTGTTTTTCCTCCGCTGACAGCAGACGTTTTAATCCCGTGGAACGCGGAAGGAAAGTGCTGCTGTCAATCTTTCTCGCGGCACAGCTACCAACAGTGCGAAAGGTTTATGTGACAGCAAGCTCTTTTTGAGCAATCAGATCACAAGTTGGGGGAGGTAAAAAAAAACAAACAAAGATACATGGTGGCTAAAATAATTTTATCTTGTTAGCAGATTTATACTGACTTTAAAGAGATACTACACACGTAAATGTGCTTTTTGAGCTGTAAACTAATTACCGTAATGAAACGCATCAGTGCTGTTGTTAATATTGACAAAATTGTTATTTTCATAAAAAAAATGTATGGAGTGAAAATGGCTCAAAACAGTGATATAGAGCGACCTTTTGGTACATCATGACGTCATGAAGTTTAACCCGCCACCTCAGCCCCCGCCCTTGAGTGGGAGTCTGTAGCCATGTTTCCAATTACCTGCTTAATATGCAATTTTAAATTGCGAACCAAAAAACGAGTAATGGAAACACGTGAAAAAACTATCAAATATCACAAAGACGTTTTTATGCTCGCATGAGTTGTTTTTTAAGACGATCTGATGAAGCAATATTTCACTAAATTGAAATGGAAACATTTTTTGCATGACACGACACGAAGAGCAAATGCTACCTTTCTGAAAAAAGAGCGATCTGTGATAGCTATCACCAAAAGAGGAAATCCAGCTTTAATCGCATAACAAACACAGACACAGACCATTCGCAATTGTTTTGTCAAAATTTTTCTTTTCCGCAAAACTGCAATGAAAACCCAGCTTCTAAAACTGTGCTCATTTCACATAGAAGCTGATCGAGACTCGTCATTTCCCACCCCGCCCCCTCACCAGCCCCCAAAGCTACAGCGCAGATGAACAACCTCCTCATTTAAACTCAACTTTAGTTAATCTGCATTACTCATAATAATAAATCGAATCTAAACTACAAGCTACGCTAGTTAGTTTTGTTCCTTGCTAGGACTGGTAAGAGCGTTGATGGCTACAGTGTGTTAAGTGAGGTGATTTCATTAAAACGCTCGGGTGAGAAATCAGCCTTGTGGTCCATATGTCTTGCTTAGAAAACGCTGTTTCTTAAAGATTGGAAAGCTGGAAAAAGATGTTGAGTTATGTGGTGTTTCAGTTATCGTCAGAAAAGATGGCACCCTTCATTTCTCTCATTAATATTAATGCAGTAATGCACTTACACACAATAAGGTGCCATGTTTTCTTTGGGGAAGAAAGTCAACCCACATTGCAATATGGTGAGTAGGAAGGCTGTGTTTGCTGAGGTCATACATCGCAGCCAAAACGATGAAACTGGTACCGTTATGGGTAATTATTTTGAGAATGTTGAGCTGTCGTGACTGAGGATTTGTCGCTCTCTCTGGTTCGAATCCAAAACAAGAAATACCGAACTATAAAATACAGCTGAACAGGTGGTTCTAAATAATATAAATATTTCAAATTAATCATTTTTCCCCACAATTCATCTTTGAAATTTCTTATCATCCCAGCCCTAGTCATATTAATGTTAGTCTCTTAAATAAAATGAATTCACGGCCTGTCGATGGATCGATTAACCGGATCTGATGGATGAGGACAAATCATGTAAGGTGTTACTTTTTCACCCATCTGGCGGAAAAGGCACACCTTCAGAACTGCATTATTAGCTCGTTCACTTGCGCTGATCTTTGTCTGTTTGAAACAACAGCAATAATTAAACCTGACACAAATAGTTACACAAATACCAAAAAGCGCCTTTCATTTTCCAAGACAACATTGAAGATAAAATTAGAGACAGTCATTTGATTTTTATATTCTTGGTCACAGATAATTTCTTTAGATACATAGAAATCTTTCATAATTGTGATTTGGCTTTCAGAACCACTGTACTGTCAGAATGGACCCCAAAACACCACCGGAGATCCTGCGTGAGTATTTTCACTCCTTTATTCACGCTTTGGTATCTACATCGAGGATGCGAACATCCGAACCGTCGACAGTCCAGGTTCCTGTGTCCATCTGAGGTTCATGTTGTAGGTTTAATTGAGGGTTTTTTTTCCAGCATGTCTTCGTTCAGGTCCATGCGCTGAAGATGCAGCAGTGGTGTGATGATGCGGTGTGTGAACGTGTTACAACCGAACACTTTTTTTTTTCCACATAAGATGGACAGCTCACACGAGCGTAGAGCGATCACTGAGGTGCTCACACACTCTTCCACACACATTATGCATGCACACACATTCACATACACATTACACCCATCTTGGCGCTGCTCGCTCAGACTGTGAGCTCAGAGTGTGTGAGAACGTAGCGAAACCATCACTTACGCACACACACACACAAACACACATAGACGTGTCTTCACACGTTCACATGTTGCTCTCGATGCTTCCTCGTGGGTCCTGATTGCACACCATCGGCTCTTCGGCTGCCGTGCTGTTGGTGCTGCTGGTACCCTCTGGTGACTTGGAAGTGAAGTGCAGGCGGTCGGTGCCATTGTGGCAGCTGAGCGCCAGCAGCTGCTTCTCTTCCGAGCTGCAGGCGACCGAACTCGGGCACGTGACGTCCGGCAGCCTCAGCTTGCTGGAAGCGGCTTGGACGTGTTTGGTGTTGGACACCTGAGCCGTGTTGCTGTAGGTGTGACGGTAATCCTCGTCGATGTCCTTCCCCCGCCAGCGCTTCCAGAACTTCATGATCTCCGACTGAACCTGGAGGAGAGATGCAAAAGTGCTCAGAGATAATAATAATAATAATAATAATGGCATCATTTGTATATCACAGCATTGTGAATTCTCAAAGCTGACGTTCTGACAGCATCTGCAAGCCAAATCCGAGATTTATATTAATGCTCTTGTTTCAATACATTATGGTTTTACAGCTGATTCCCAGGCACTTGTGTAGCAGACACACCACATAATCTAAGGCTAATAATTACAGGATACCAGATTTGTCCTGCTAAATATAGCTGTAGTTACAGAAGAGCTGTTACTGTAAATATCAGCATAGCATCCCCTTAACCATCATATTAGTATGACACCTGAACGTCACACTCGTGCTTGCATTCCAGATTAAGTCCCCCATTTGCTGTTATAATGAGATCCACTGTCCCGTTTGGTTTCCCACTAGATGTCGGAGCGAGGCTGTGGGGATTTGTGTTCATTCAGCTACAGGAGCGTTAGTGAGGCCAGGCGCTGATGTTGGGATGTCGAGGAGGCTCCAGTTCCAGTTCATTCCAAAGGTGTTCAGTGGGGTTGAGGTCAGGGCCCTGTGCAGGACACTCCAGTTCTTCCACCCCAACCTTAACCTGAACACCATGTCTTCATGGAGCTGCTGTGTGCACAGGGGCATCGTCATGCTGGAACAGGTTCGGGCCTCTTAGTTCCAGTGAAGAGAAACTGTAACGCTACAGCATACAGAGACATTCGAGTTTCCAATTTTGTGGCAACAGTTTCACGTCGAACCACATACGGGTGTGATTTTCAGGGGTGCACATACTTTTGGCCATATAGTATATTCTCTTAAGTAATTTTCATAATTAGCTTCTTAATGCTCTCAGTATCACCTGTGAAAACAAGCTGGCTTTTTCAGCAAAAAATTCAGCAAAAACTCGAGTTGGACAGGACCAGATTTGGTGTAAGTGACCCCGAAGTAACAATCAGAACAGGTTCAGTTCATGTCAGCTCAGCCCAAACCGCAGAAACGAAAAGGACTTCTTTCTTGCTCTCTTAGCTCTCTCTTTCTGTCCAAACCTATCTACTGAGGATTTTAACCATTACATTTGATACAGGCTACGATATTTGTAGTGTAATAGTTTACTATATCTGAAAAGAATAGAATGAGCTGCACGACAAATGAGATTACCATGATCTTCTAGTACTACAAAAAATGTTTTTATCTAATGAGCACATTTTTATAATGCTCATTGCTTACGTGTGGGCACATTGAGAAGCAACGACTACAGTTCTTCCAATGTTTAATCACTTTTGTATGATAAAATGTCACACCATTATAAACAAACTAATACAAACAAGTTAACCTGATCTTACCAAGTTTCCCTAAAAAAAAACCTGGTGTTCCTAAACGTCTAATAATCCACTGGCTGCTGTGTGATAGTTGGATGTTAAATGAGTAACTAGTGAAGCTCATTTTAATCTATTTTATTAAAATAAATGTTAAGTGTGCTGCACCTTATAATGCCATGCTCTGATCAGTGCAGCTGTGCCTATGTTTCCGGAAAGACGCCGCTGCCAACCAGTAAATGACCTGACACGCCCATATACTTCTAAGCAGGCAGAAAATAGATTTTTTTTTGTAGCATTTAGTCATAATATATATACCATAGTTTACCATTAGCAAGTGCTTATTAGTTGAAAATTGCTACAACATGGACATTACTCTTTCTCCTGTAAATCACACTAAAAATGAAATGTGACCGATCGTGAGCATCTCATGTATGTGGAAGAGGACAGAAAGCACTTTCCTCCAAGTGTGCAGGAACCCTCCCTGGTTGGTATTAAACGATTTCGGAAAGTTAGCTAGTATGTGGGAAATGGCAAATGAGCAAAATGGGAGAAAATATGGGGAAAGAAAAAGAAAATGATAGTGTTCAGCTCACCTCTTTGTTGACAAAGCAGTAGAGGATGGCCACCAGCAGCCCCTGTAAACACACGTACGCACGTAAGCAGTGGGACAGAACGCGGCTTTACGTTGTATTAGTGTGTGGCAGGACTAATCTCAAGGATAATTTATTATTTAAAAAATATCATCATAAATGAAAGCATGCAGAGAGTCCATCCCTGCCTCTCTCTCTCTCCATTATGATTTTTTTTCCCTTTCCCTGTCTGTCAACACACAACAAAAGACAAAAAAATTTGCCTTATGATCCAGATCTACAAGAGAACGCCTGTCTTTGTCACGCTCTCATCTGCTTTGTTAGATGAGCAGAGCTTCATCATGATGATGTGGATTTGACGCACCCGGCAGCTGCGCTCCACGTGAGTGTCACGGTGAGTTTATCACATGGTGACTCAGCATGACTGTGATGCCTGCACTTTCACTGCAATTATCTCTGTTTTCTCAGCAGAGCTCACAGGTCAGTATTAGTGACTCCACTAATACTGAGCTAACACCAATACAGTGGTGCTTGAAAGTTTGTGAGTCCTTTAGAATGTTCCACATTTCTGCATAAATAGGACCTATAACATCATCCGATTTTCACTCAAGTCCTTAAAGTAGATAAAGAGAAGCCAATTAAACAAACGAAACAAAAATACTTGGTCATTTATCGATCGAGGAAAATGATCCAACCTTACATAGCCGAGTTTCAAACGTATGTGAACCTCTAGGATTAGCAGTTCATTCGAAGGTGAAATTAGAGTCAGGTGTTTTCAATCAATAGCATGACAATCAGGTGTTGAGTCAGTTTATTTAAAGTACAGTATAGAGCTCTGTCAATGTCTGATCTTCACAACGCATGTTTGTGGAAGTGTATAGTGGCATGAAAAAAGAGAGTTGCTAATGCTGGAAATGGTTAAAAAAAAATTTTTTTTTTAAAACAACACTGTTTAAATTTTTCTCTACAGAGTTTGAACTCCAACAGTCCACAGTCAGACAAATAGAGGAAATTCAAGATCTTTTTTACCCTCTCCAGGAGTGGTCCACTAACAAAGATCATTCCAAGGGCAGGGTGTGTGATAGTCCACAAGGTCTCAAAGGAACCCAGAGTAACGTCTAAGCAACTGAAGGCCTCTCTCACATTGGCTAATGTTAATGTTCATGAGTCCACCATCAGGAGAACACTGAACAACAACGGTTCTCACTGCTGTCCAAAAAGAACATTGCTCCCTGTCTACAGTTTTGCTAAAGATCACATGGACAAGCCAGATGGCTCTTGGAAAAATCATTTTGATGGATTAAACCAAAATAGAATTGTTTATTTTTATTATTTTTTTTAAATGAAAAGTGTTATCTTTGAAGAAAGAAAAACTGTATTCCAGCATAAGAGTCTTATCCCATCTGTGAAACATGGCGGTGGTAGCATCATGGTTTGGGCCTGTTTTGCTGCATCTGGGCTAGGACAGCTTTCCATCATTGATGGAACGATGAATTCTGAATTATACCAACAAATTGTGAAGGAAAATATCAGGACATCTATCACAAAATGTGTCAAAGTTTGAAGGCGTTCCTGTGTCACCTGGACGGAGTTGAAGACGAGGTCGATGAAGAGTTTTGTGAGCCGCAGGGTGATGGCGCCGTTTGAGGTAGACTCATCAGTGACGAAGGAAAACAGGACCAGATGACTACCAAGCAGCGGGATGAGGGTGAGGGTGGACTTCGCGAGCCTGGACGACAAAGCAAAGCAAAGCGAGTAAGACAGTGATACAATCTGAAGGAGAATCTGAAGGAAGCAATCCACTCTGAGAAACGTTTCGCAGCCTCCTTTAACTGTGAAATAAATTCCTCAGTACATAATGCATAAACTGCCGAAATGTTAGGCTCATTAATTAAATGTGTACAATAATATTTTGGCTATTTATTGGAGCCATAGAGCATTCTAGACACTCATAGAACATATTATGTCCAAGTTGACATTATTTATAGTCTCCATATTTTTGAGTTGGATTAAAATCCATTCAATTCAACAGACCAAACAGGCTAATAACTATAAAGAACTTAATAAGCTAATAACTCTAGTAATGGTGGGTTGTGATTCTCAGGACTAGCGAACATTTTCACATATAACAGGATCGAGTGAAACCACATTTATAAGTTTATCTTCCATTTTGCACATCAGACCGTAAATATGAACTAATTGCTGCTCGGACGAAAGCTGTGAATGGGGAACTGAAGAAAGGTACACACCGTAGGATCGCTCCAAGGAATCATCCAAGCCAATGTGGCTGTAACACTTAATAACTAATTTGCATAGAAGAAAATCTGTATTTAAATGTTGCTTATCACATCTGAGAGTGAATTCATGCCTCCTACATAGAACATGAAAGGCCATCTGTCATTTGTAAGTGTGGACATAAGGTACGGTTCTCTGTTTCATAAAAGGTTTCAAGTAGAAACAGTTTATAAAGCTAAGAGCCGTCAATTATCCAAAGAACTCATAAGCAAGTATTATGATCATGATGATGAAATGCTCATGTCCTATCATTTATTTTAAAAAAATCGAATGTTTACATGTTCACACAATGTAAAAACTGGGCTTGGCGTTACTAAATAATATATTTCGTTAACATTATATTTATATTATAATATTATATTTATATTTATAATATAATATTTACTAAATAGCAAGTAGTAATACATACACAATAAGACTGTGCATTCAAGAAATTTGAATGATTTATTGATTGCATTTTACACACTATTGGTTGAGTAAGTTGTGATACACCGAGTAGGATTTAGTTATATTTTATCTGCGAAATCAAAATTCACTGATTTTACTCATTGTAGGGTCTTTGGTTTAAATCAACTTTCACTTCTGCCCCAATGAATTTTTCCGCATGATTTACATTTTTTTTTTAGTTCAGTTCATTTATATCAAAGGTTAGGTAATTAAAAGCTATTCAATTATATTATATGTCACTTTGTTGCCATATTATTTTTGAGTAACCATCGGTCACATTTTTTTACAGTGCATGTTGTTAAGGATTAAAATGAACTAATAGAGCATGTGTTACTAGCATTCATTTGTATTTTGTTTTTACTGTCTACTGCTACTTATAGTAATTTACCTCTTTATATATAATATATTATACTGTATTATAGTAACTTATTTCTTTTCAAAGGCATTTTTTGCTTCACGGATTTCTTTCCTTTAGACCTTCACACAGTACTTTTCATTTTCAGTTTAAAACAAAGTATGAAAACCTTTAAGTAATTTCACAGTTCAAATTCTATTCAGACTTTCATAAAACAATGAACAATAATTTACGTTACTTGATCAAGGAAAATAGCTCTGAATAAATGAATCCTATTTATGGTTCAATTTATTTTCACATTTATTTTAAATGATGCCAATTTTCCAAAAACAAACAAATACAACAAAATAATGCTATTATGCAGGAGTGAATAAACAGAAATTAGTCTTAAATGTGAGTTAATGATTAAATAAATAAATCACCACAATATTTTTTACAGTGTATACAGATGCTCATTAGAAGCTCATTGACATGGAAATCCATTCAAATACAAAAATATCAAGTAAAAAAATTTTTTAAAGGCTTTTGACAAGTTACTCACTCAAATTCAGAACACGTGAACACCCACCTGAACTTGTAGTCGGAGTATCTCATTTGGTGAGCCCTCAGCTTGGACACGAGGATCTTAATGATGCGTATGAAGATGAAGAAGTTGATCTGCGCACAGGAGAAAGCCGACACGAGGTTAAACATCTCCAGAACCTGCTTACCACCATTATATCACGTTACGATAACAGAACCGTGACATCTGTTTGCTCTGACGGCGTGTGTGCCAGAATTTTGTTTTTATTGGTGTTGTTGTTGCCATGTGGAAGTCATGTGACGTTCATAAAACATCTCATGCCATTTAAAACAGTATCTTTAATACAAGTGTATTAAAGAATGTGAGCTTGGCCAACCTGATCACGAAGAACAGCATCATCAAGTGTGGTCATTAAAAGTGAGTGCTGTGAATTGCGTGCACACATGGGCATCCATGAGCGTGGAGCATTTGGAGAAACATTTACGTGCGTGAGCTCTTACTCTTCGGTTCTGCCAGCACTGAGCACTGAGACGTGTGTGTCCTTTCCTTCTTGCTCACCAGGGTCTGCATTTTTTATGACCACGCTTGCTGATACTGCTCTGCGCACTCAGCTTGGCCACCGTCACACTCTCTATTCGAGATACGACCAAACATAAAACTCTGCAACAGGAGCTCACTGCTAGCAGCACACAGCAGCAGCCAACATAAACAGACCTCAGTAACATAAACGCCTGTGACTGATTAATACTAAGCAGGCAACTCATTTAGGTATCAGTATCGGTCTCGACAAGTACCTAAAGCATGTACTTGTACTCACTCTCAATCTGAAAAAAAAAACAAAAAAAAACTGTATTGATGCGTCCCTAAAAACAGCAATCAGTGACTGGATTGGATGTAATGGGCTAAGTGCTGCCGAGTTAAAAGTAGTCCATTAAACAATTTGACGCAATTTCTCTCCATGTCCTCGATGATTACAGGACAGGCAAGAGGACTTCATAATCACGTGTTTCCTGTGGTGACCTTTTATGTGGAGCGCAGTCCACGTTCAGCTAAGAGAGGTGTTTAGCAGTCAGTCATTTCACACAATAATCATTTTAAAGTGGCTTAATACTCCAATTCCCACAGTTATATTTGTGCACGAAGCTCAGGAAGCTGAAGGGCTGCGAGTGACTGGAGTGCTGATAAACAGGAAGTGATGGAACAGACTCTCACCAGCACTGCCAGTAGGATGGGGGAACGAATAATCCACCAGTACCCCATGTTTATGTTCTGCACCCAGCAACTGAGGACAGAAAATATATTACACACATCAGATATATATTGCACACAAAAAACCCACACCTTTCAAGAGACTTAAGAGATTTAAAAATGTAATCTTTGTCATTTAACATAACCCCCTAAATAACTTTCTGACTTTCTGACTAGCTAACTGTTGGTGTTCTGAAGTTTTAAGGGAACGTGTAGACACTACAATAAATTGTTTGGCAACTCCATTCAAAACAATAAGTTGTTACACGGCACAACGCTGGTGCAGAAGGTAGCTTCGCTGCCTCACGGATCGAGGATCCCCAAATCTCGACTTATCTGCTAGGTTTCTGTTGCAGCTTTGCGCAAAATAGAAGCGATGTTTTAAAGATTTTGACAGAACATTGCGAATGATCTGTGTTTTCGTTGAGAGATGTTATGTGATTAAAGCTGGGGTTTCTCCTCTCGCGATCGCTCTTACTGAGCACTCTTTTTTCCAAAAAAAGATAGCATTTCCATTCGCGCTTCATGTCATGTCATGTGACTTCAATGCGAAAAAACGTTTCCATTTAGATTTTGCGAAATTTTGCTTTATCGAATCATCTGAAAAACCACCTCGTGTAAGCGTAAAAACGTTGATTTTGTTCGTAATACACGTGTTTCCATTCCTCTTTTTTAGTTTGCAATTTCAAAGTGCGCCTTAACCAGGTTAATGGAAACATGGATACTGTCTGTGCAGAGTTTTGCATGTTCTCCCCGTGTCCATGCGGGTTTCCTCTGGGTCCTCTAGTTTCCTCCCACCTCCCAAGAACACGCATGCAGGTTGATTGGCTATGCCATGACCTTGACCAGTGTAAAGCACTAACTAAAGATGAATGGATGAGTCAGTAGTACTGAGGAAAAGCAACCATTTTGGTGTCAGTTGCTCAGAAGTGAACAAGAGCCATGTTGACAGTGCTAACAAAGCTTTGCGATTGTGAAGCTACTTGCATTAATCGCAGTCAGTGACGATGTCCAGAGTTCAGGATCGACCTAGGACCCTGAAGCTCCCAATACACAGTCATGCTGCCTTCTACTGATTCATTGTGTTAATTTTTTATTCCAGCAATCATTTTCAGAAACCACTTAGTTCCTATGTTATTTTTAATGCTTGTCATATTTAAAAAAAAAAAAAAAGCCTGAGTTGTTGCAGGCCCAGAGCCTGTGGACAAGCTTCTTCATCAATTTATAGTTCATACAAGGATAAGCAGGATTTTGGAGTTTGTGCTAAACATGCTAAACCATTAGCTCATGCCCAAAGAAGTGTAACATATCGCCACACATTCTTTGTCAGTAGATGTTACTTTGGCAGGATGAACATGCATACCCCTTTACAGATAACAGGCTTTTTAAAGACAGACGCAGCCAATGAGCCAGAGGCAAGCCAAGGCTGGATTCATCCACAGGGAGGTTTTAAAAAAAATTTTTTTAACCAAAACAGCAGGTTCTAAGAGCAGCAGGGAGACAGGAACATGAGCAGCGGTGCATGCTGGCTCATCCTCGTCCACATGACAGTGGATAGATGAAACAGGCAGATCAGAGCTGACCCACGGCGGAGAGAATGTACCTTGACATTTACAGAACTTACATAACAACTGAACATACTCCAAAACTACTTCTAGTGAGCTTACTTAAGTCTTCATTTTTTATTTTATAGTGACAGATTCACTGATTCAGGAATCCAGACTATCATACGGAGCAGGTCTGCAGCCAGAAACCCGCTTCTGATGTAAAAACATTTCCCTGAACCCCTTTATGACCGCAGCAGAGATTCATTTATTCATTTAGAAAAAGAAGATGATGAAGATCAATGTACTGCATTGTATTGTATGTACCGAATCACTGTACACAAATGTTTTGAGAAGAATAACTGGATTATAACAATAAGCTGGGACTGTAAAGGATTGACAGGGCAGTGGTAGCTCAGTGGTTAAGACATTGGCCTAGTGATCGGAAGGTCGTGAGTCCCAGTACTGCCAAGTTATCGCTGATGGGCCCTTGTGCAAGGCCCTTAACCCTCAACTGCTCAGTTGTATAAATGAGATCTATGTAAGTCGCTCTGGATAAGGGCATCTGCCAAATGACATAAATGTAAATTAATAAACCCTGACCTTGTTAGCGACCCCACACAATTCTGTGTCCGGATCAGTGCCACTTTTATATTACATCGTAAAATAACAGACGGAGATCTTTATTTATATTACTAATAAGTAAGCAGAGAGCATCAGCCATTGAGTGTAATTTACTTCCTGAAAGCCATCCAGAGCATAAGAGGGGCTGTGTGATTTATGTGCTTAGCTGCAGAAACTGTGAGAACGCAACACGTTCTTCCCAGCTAATCCTTCAAAAGATGAGCAGCTCGTCTGCGCTGTATCACTGTCACGGGCAGAGTAGTTGCCATGGCATAGCTCACGTTCCTTATATGTCTCTTACGTGGTTGATTTGTTATACAACATCTGCTTGTGAGGCAGAGTGATCATCCTTTTGCTTTGGGCTGCATCCAGAAACCAAATCACAGTGGATGTTGTTTTAAACAAGAAATGAAACTCACTCGGCTGCTCTGAATGTTAAGGAGCACTTCACCATGCTATTTGGGACAAAATTAGGAACCGATAATCATTCTGATACACACGCTTAGAAAAATAGCTTAAATATAGAACCTTACAAGGTTCTTTGGTTTGTTTATCCAGAGGAACTTTACAAGTGTTTCCTTAACACAGTTTCCCTATCTCCTTCCTGAAGACTTTCCTGTCGGAAAAGTTACAGCTTTTCCTCTGAAGGAGACTGGACACTGCTTCCATAATCCCTCCTCACAAAAAACCTTCACATCGATGAGTACACATTATTTAATCTGTTTATGTGAGCATCCACCATGCAAGTCCATTAGCTACAGTAACTTGCAGTGCCTCAAGTGAGTTATTTTATCCTTAATAAACACTTTTGTGTTGTTGAGTTTGTGGTGGATTTGATTATATTAGATTAGATTAGATCAGATCAGATCAGATAAGACGGTGGGTCCACACATCTGAGCATTTTCCATATGGAAATTTTAGAAGGTATGAAAATTCAAAATGGAAATTTTAGAAATGAGAAGGTATAATGAACTGACTCATCATATTTTGGATATGTATTATAGACTTACTTCTCATTCTCATACATATATTTCACAATGATCCATGGCAGAACAAAGATCAGTGGAGCGCCTGTTGGAAATAGAAAACAACACACAGCACAAACATTATTTTAAGAAATCAAAACATAAAGCAAGGAAACATCTCCATATCTGGGCAGACTACATAACATACTAATTATTAAAACAGATGGAACAGATGTAGGGTTTTCTTCTTGCCAGCCTAGTTTCACTTGAAATCTGAAGACTGAGACAAAAGTCACACAAGTGGGAGGTTTTACTTTCATGTGGGTGTAATAAAATGAGATGCTACTAGTTTGTCTATACAATTTTTTTTAAGCAAGATTGACAGTCTTGTTAGTCCCATGTACATCTCTAGTTGAGACCAATTATGAACTGGAGTCATGTAGCTGAGGTTGAGGAACCTTCAGAGCCAGAATTCACACACCATGCGGACACTGCTGCCATTTCATCATCTGTTTTTTCCAGTGTTTTGGGGGCACAGTTTGGGTTTGAATCTGAATGTAGAGAGGGATGTTTGGAGCATAGTGCATACAGATACAGTTAAGGTCAGAAGTTTACATACATCATCATAGACATGAATATCATGGCATAGCTTTCAATTATTTCTCTGAACTGTTTTTTTCTGGGGTAGAATGATTATAGAACATAGCTCCTTTGATAGAAAAATAACAAGAATTTTGTGCAAAGGTTTGAATTTATTTTGGGTTTTCTGAATTCAACACAGGCTCAAAAATATACACCCCACCCACTTAGATTATTGATTCGGTGGCGCTGAAAGTTCCAAAATGTCTTTTGACTTGCCAAGGGCTCTTAGCTTCCTGTTAGTGATTATGACCGACTGCAGCTGGAAGCTTCTCTGTGCCAACATAAAAAGGGTTTGTTTGACAAGTACAAGTTAATGGGAGGCGTAGCAACTTTGCCAAGGTCTGGACGAAGACCCAAACTGTCACCCTCAGCTGAGAAGAAATAGGTTTCGGATTGTCAGGAACAAACCAGAAACCATCAATGCACAGGCTTGCCATGAACTGGAAACTGCTAGAACACTGACTGTCTATAGTCTAGTGAGTTTTACATTCCCATAGACTGAGAGGCTGCCGTCCAAGAAAGACGCTCCTGCTCCAAAATCCCACCTTCCAACTCAACTTTTGCAGCTGACCACATGGGCAAAGAAAAAGCCTTCTGGTGGAAGGTTTTCTGATCAGATGAGACAAAGATTGAGTTGTTTGGCCACAATTACCAGACGTACAGAGGAACACTGTACCAACCGTTAAGCATGGTGGTGGGAGCATCATGCTGTGGGGCTGTTTTGCTGTCAGTGGAACTCGTGCATTGAACAAAGTAGATGGAATAATGAAGAACCTCAGAATTCTTCAGCTTAACATCAAACCATCACCTAGATGATTGAAACTTGGACAAAGATTGGTGTTCCATCAGCAAAATGACACCAAATACACACCAAAGCTGCTTGTGGAATGGACAAAGCAGGCTAATATTAAACTTTAAACAAGTTCTGACCTCAACCTTATCAAACCTGTGTGGACTGTTCTTAAAAGTTGGGTCCATGCAAGAATTTTGCCAGAATGGCTAGAGAAGGCATCTGGTCAAGGTGAAACTTGTTAAGGGACATTTAACCAAATATTAGGTGTGCTGTGCGTATATTTTTGACACTGTATCGATAATTTTGTCCCTGTGTTGATTTCAGAAAACCCAAAATAAATTAAAACGTGCACCAAAATCTTGGGTTCTTTTTCTATTAAAGATGTATGTAGAACAATCATTCTGCCACAGAAAAATTACAGTTCGAGAAATCAATGAAAGGCCAACACTAGCATGACTTTCATGTCCATGTATGTAAACTTTTGACCTCAACTGTACGATCTGTTCATGTGTTAAAGTCTCTTTTGCTGTGGAAGTTTCCAGGCTAGGTTGGTAAAGGCCTCACCCCAGCCAATACACAGGTAGACGCTGAAGTGATTCCCCTCATTCAGCACTGTGACTGCCAGCAGGTTGTGCAGGTATATCCCCTCCACCAGCAGCCAGTGGCTATTTGCTATGATACTGTACTGCATCATCACTACAGCAATCCTGCAGCCCACATCCGGCTGTAAAACCTGCAGAACACAGGGGGTTAATCTGAACAATACTGTTCTCAAAGTACAATAACGTTTTGTTTCAAAATAACCAAAAAGTCTGACTCTACTAAGAAAAGAATAATATGTCTTTAACGTTCTCTTATTATATATACATGCTGTGTTTCTAATGAATTAAAGGAGTAATGAAGGAACATATTAAGGGAGTAGGGAATAAAAATGAACTGAGTTACAGAGAAGGTGGGTAGAAATGGTGACATTTTTTACTTCTTATGCCAGTTTTACACTGTTATTACTACTGGACATATTTGGCTGAATTCTATAACAGACTGTGTGTTCTCCATGTCAGATTACTTGATGACGATCCCTTAATGATTCAGCTAACGTCCCGCTTACATCATCAATCAGCATGACTCGTAGATTCACTCATATAGAAAACAGGCTCGCATAAACACAACCACTCTTCAAAGTGAGATTGAAGTAACAAGGACATTTTTTTCTGTCCATTAGCATGTTTTATTTTGTTTCACCACTACCATACTTGTAGCTGTCTTGTACGTTTGGCGTTATCCAGTGGCATCCTCCTATTGGTGGCTTTTAAATACTGTAAGCATCATAAGAAATTTCTCACACTTCCAAATATTTGCCACTGACTATCTTCGATTGCAATGTCAATAATACGTAATATGGTGAACATGTCACATTATACGTTCTAAGACCACAAACCTCAAGTCACAACCAAGAATTGTTTTAAGATTTGAGATTTTTGTCTGCAACAGCAAAATCAAGCTGAAAATCACAGTGTAAAGTCAGCTTTATGTAACAAAAAGCACCACTATCAAAAATTCCACCCATATATAATACTATATGACCAAAGGTTTGCGGACACCTGACCATCACTTCTATATGTGCTTGTTGAACATCTCATTCCAGACCTATTCCCCTTTTGCTGATATAATAAGCTCCACTCTTCTGGGAAGGCTTTCCACTAGATTTTGGAGCATGGCTAAGGGGATCATATGAGGTTTCATAAGATCAGGCACTGATGTTAGATAAGGAGGTCTGGGGTGCAGTTGGTGCTCCGATTCCAGTTCAGGTCAGGGCTCTGTGCAGGACGCTCGAGTTCTTCCATTCCAAACTTGACACACCATGTCTTCATGGAGCTCACTTTGTACACAGGGGCATTGTCATGCTGGAACAAGTTTGGGTCCTGTAGTTCCAGTTTAGGGAAATTGTGATGCTATGGTATGGTATAAAGACATTCTACACATTTGTGTGCTTCCAACTTTGTGGCAGCAGTTTGGGGAAGAACCACCTATGGGTGAGATGGTCAGGTGTCCACAAACTTTTGTCCATACACATTAAGTAGGACAACGTTGAGAAATGGTGTCTCTGACAGCAATGTAATGAAGATGAAGGAAATGTATTTGCCTATGGTAATGGAAAACGTCTCTATATCTTATTTCCCATGTAATTTACAGTCACATACTTAACATAAACAAAAGTTTTAAAACTATGTTTTAATTTTCTCTCTTATAAAACACTTCAGATGACCACAGTGAATGAAAGCTGCTATTTAAATAAACTTGCCTTGCCTTGCTTTTTGATGGCATTGCCCTGATTAATCTTATAACATTGTGACTAACAATTAAACCCAATTTTCCAGTACTACAAAGGATGTTTTGATTCCTCCCTCAGGCCAAGACAGGCTAATTACCACAAATTTAATGCGTTAAGCTGCTGGAATGGCTGTAGGAAATGGCTATCAGGGGACATGCAATTACAGTGTATAGAAACAGGAATTAAGCAGCCATAGCCCTCACTGCTATACATGTGTAAGCAGTAATGCTTCCATTTATTTGTATTTCTTAGATGACCTGAACATTTAAACTCACAGGATTTTATAAAAACAGAAATTTGACCATATGAACTTTAGTTTTGCAAATGCCACTCTCTGATCTGCAGCTAACTTGCCAGCTAACTGCCATCTTCTTGTTTAGGTTTACTAAGACAGGTGAAGCAGTAAAGTCTGTGTCCTCCTGAATTGCACTTGGAAAGGACAATGCTAAAATGTGCTGGAAATAAACAGGGTGGGTTCTGACTTCGTTCTTGACAAACAGCTTCATCTCGAGGTCCGTGGTGGTGCCCGGGTTGAAGTTGGGTCTCTCCAACAAGGCGTCTTTGATGAAAATGGCGGCAGCTCGTAAGATGAAGGAGGCAAAGAGGTTCATGTGAATGTTGTTCCTCATGCAGTGCAGCTTCCTGAAAATATCAGAGCACATGGATAATGTCCTACTGAACACCAATATGCATCGTTTTGTCCATCTGAATTGAATTCTAGTGAATTTAGATCCTTGGTAGATTCTTAAAGGGGTGCAGCAATCACATTTGGATGTGGACTTGCCAAGCAAACTGTAACTTGGTTCGATTACACTGGACTCTGAATGAACTGAACAGTAGGTAGTGATCAAACATGCCATGTGTTTTGGGCCAAAGGACAGAGTTGTAGTGCTGCAGAAATGCCATGCATCGATTTGGACTGATTAACAAACCGAATGAATGAAAATTATCCATTATACTTATACTATTATATTATATTATAATATTATACTAGAAATAGCTTTTTAGTCTTTCTGGAGCATGGGAATCATTTGCAGCAGCAAATGTGCACAATTTGGTATCACCTTTGACTTTATCACCTGTGATTCATGATTACAGGTGATAAGGTCAAGTGAGGGCATGTACAAAGACTATAAGAGTGAACCTCCTCTACTGATCCTTAGGGAATTCCACAGAGGTAGGACCTGTACCCCATGCACTAACAATCCAATGGTATGACCTACCTGAAGGCCACCAGGATACCGAGTGCCAGCACCAGTGCTCCCAGTGAGAGGGAATAACCAACTGTGTATATGACCTTGAATTTACTGAGGATCTTGACATAGTATTGCTGTCAACATAGAAGCAGAATACACACACATACATAATTTTTTTCTAGTTTGTCCATGAGTACAATGAAGCTGTGATTTTAATATTACAGCTTTGCCAGTCAAGCATTAATAGACATACCGTGTCAGTCTGGGCCAGATCATTTGTTTCACATTCACTTGCGTTCCTCTGCTTGGCCCACTGGCCATCACCCATGCACTCCAGATTAACCAGGCCATGTTGCACTGGAATACAGAAAGAGTCATCCACACACTCACTGTCACTGGTGATTGTCATGAGGGTTGCAGGAAAAGTGTTGACTGTGTTTCTACCGTGACTCTCCCATAGTATTGCGGTAAACACATACACAATATTTGTCACCATTATCACTGCTGCTGTGTGTGGACTCTTACCTTTTGCATGCCAGGGCAGGTACTTGGGGCAGGGGACGCGCACCGTGGTGTTGGGCAAACCATCCGGCCAGCAGACGTATTTATCGAACGTTCTATTGCATACAAGACCTGCATAACAGAGCCACGTTCAGTCAGTCATAGATCAAGGATGGTCATCACCAAGTGACTGTAATGACACCATGGTGGTAAAACCATGGTATTGGTCAAAGTAACTCAATCCTTTTGAGCATCAACTATCGTTTGACTTGACCAGCCAGCCTTTAAGATGGAAGGAAAACACATCAAGACTCTTTTTTGTATAGATTCCAGAGATGGGCATAACGTAGACCTAGAATTAGTCCTAGAAATACAGCAGAATCCTGAATATTAAATATTCTAGATGTTGGACATTTACTTTCTTTGTTTTAAATACTTTAAAATTCTAAAACCTTCTGTTTATTTACAATGAGAAATAAAATTAAAAAAAAACAAAACAAAACAAAAACAAAACAATAAAACATCCCAGGTTTTCGGTGTGGTCTCAGACTTTTGGACCTGACTGTACTGCATATTTTAGCTATGTGGGCTATGAACTTGCCTTCCTGGAAGAGCCTTTAAAGAAAGAATCTGGTCATAAATAAAAATCTTATCTCTAATCAGAGGAAGCTTTCATGGTGATACAAAAGCCTAGTGGGTAATGTGTACTTCAAACAAGGTTAATGGGACTTTGATCTGACCAGCACGCCAGCTATGCACAGTTCTGAAAGAAAACACTGAACAAAGCTCACCTGTGGCTGGTGGTTCTCTGCTGTTATTCCTGAAACACTCCTCCTCATACTGCATCCACTCTGTCATTAAAAGTTTCATGGACAAGGCAGAGGATACCTGTGAGATAAGTAGTGATGACAACACACTGATTAAAAAGAAAGTGAGCACTGTGGGACTTAATTCTACACTGATGGTTTTATTGTGCCGTTACAGAGAGTGTTCTGCACTGGGGGTTTCACGCAAATGATGAATTGAAACTTGGTAAACACTTCAAGGAAAGCTTCATTGTGTTTTATCCTGAACACAGTCTAGTGTATTAAGTACAAAAGCCAGTACTCAGTTTGGTTGGTCAGTCCCTTGTCATCTTGAGGCTTGATAACTGTACCGCACTCCTTTCTGTCATTCTCCTGACTAGCTCACCCTGGCTGTCTCACTCCTGGCTAGCTCACTCCTGGCTGAATGACTCCTGGCTGGCTCACTCCTGGCTGAATGACTCCTGGCTGGCTCACTCCTGGCTGGTCATCCTGCACATACTGTTCATCTTTGTAACTAATCCAGAATGTAGCTACTTATTTCAAAATACTGTAATATCCATTGATGAATTTGTACAAGGTGACAAGTATTAGCCATATGAACTGGAAATACATTGAGTACAAAATGCTTAGCTTGTTAGTTAAGGTCAGATTTGTTTAGTTATTTGTTCATTTTGTTGGCAGTAATTCTGATTGCAAGGCTTATATTAAGGCTCTTGTTCTAATGCATTATCGTTTCTATCATTACATACACAGAGACTTGTATGGCAGATGCTCCAAAGAAAAAAACAATAATCATTGATATAGTGGAGCTTTCTCTACGAGGGCTCGTATCAACACGTTGTAACAGACAAATGTAAGGCTGTAACTTTTACGTTTTTCATCACAGGAGAGTCTTTTGGAGTCAGATCTGTTTATACTGTAACATTTGTTGGTAGCACAACAAGCTGCAATTTTTTTTAACTTATTAACTTAAAGAGAGAAAAAAAGAAAGGCTGGTAGTGACTGTTGACCATGTTTTGTAGTGACCATGTTTCATCGCTATTGAACTACCCTGTACCAGATTTTAAGATGTATGGCAACGTTGAGCGCAGACTTCCACCAAGGCCAAATGCCGTATCCTTAGAGGAGCTAATAAATGGATAAAAGTGCCAGTATTTTATAGATGACAATTTGTAATAGGCAACAAAAAACACTTCAGGGTGGGCTGCTGTAGGAAAATTATGAAATTCAGGGTGAAGTACCTCTACTTCATTACACCACCCTGTCATTGAATACTTTCTTATAACATCGCACCTTGGTTGCATACTAGCTTGAAAAGTGGTATGGTATTTCAGCGTTTTGTTTATCATCATTGTAAACAAACATCACATTTGTGAACATCAGCCTTCTTAGAAACAATACGTTTAACAATGAATGGGTCTAGGTAATCCCATTGTTTTGCTGGTACATAAAGCTCCACTGTGAGTCGACTGTTCATCTTGTTACCCGGGCAGATAGAGCTGCCTTTGTTTAGACTCACACTCTTACAGGAATTCACAGGCCATCGACTTTGCTCACAATCTTATATTTAATTCAATACATGTGTGTTTTATTCCCCTTATTAATAATTCATTCTATTTCTTTATAAATTTAATCCGTTGTTGATAGGTGGGAGCACTTATAAATTGAGAAGATGGTCTCAGAAGGGGTTCCTAGGCTAGTTAATAAATAAAATGAAATATAAAAGATGAAGAGAGAACGAGAGAGAGAATGTAGACTGACCTGGGTGCAGGAAAAGAAAATGATCAGGCTCAGAAGAAATGCCTGTGACATCCCTTAGTCGTGCTGCTGACGTTAGATGGGGGCCTGAGGGTGGCTGAGGTGGGAATCACCTCATAGGAGTCCTTTAGGGGTCACCACGCTGCCTAAACTGAACACAAACACACACAGCATAACCTTCATGTTCTCTTCACTGTTTGGCAAGAGGCATCCATTCGACTCGGGCTGGTTTTTATGAAAGTATAACAGACAAATTGGTCTGTAAAATTAACTGGAAATGCATACCTGGCCTAATAAGGTTATTTCCCCTTTCACCCTCATCCATTCTTTCCTTTAGGTCCCTGACTCTCTAGTATCAGTATTTATCAATCTTTATACTTTAGAAAGAAAGCTTACTGTCTTATAAAGTCCTTTTAAACCAAAGTGCTGTACCCACAATTGCACATAGACAAAATCAACACCCACTGTCACATCAGTGCTTAGAGAACGGTGCTTCAGGACTTGCACTTCCGCACTACATGTCCCATCAGCCACTGCACTAAACCTTGTTTGAGCATTATGGACATGCTATTTAACTTCTGCTTTTTCGTTCCTTGTATTGTCAGGCCTCTGTTGTATTCAGCATGGTGTTGTGCTTCATATTTTTTGTGCTATTTCTAGTCACACTTACTTTAGTTTGTAGATTAAAATGCCTTTTCAATAACAACTGGAGATTGCCTGTGACTCCACCTGATGGCAGGTGAGAGTCTGGATAAAACATAGAGGGAACGGTACAAAGACTATAGGCATGGCAGAGACTAAAATCACGTGATATTTCAGGTGAATATATTGGACGAAATTTGTGGCTTTGCTGCGTGAATGTAACTAAAGGTGAAAGATGGCTATAATTAGTCATCTTACTTTACAAGAGAATGAGCTACGTTTTTACACCTTTGATGAAACCTACTATAAAACTTTTTCCAAACCGCAGATTCTACAGAAACTAGCAAAAAACATACCAAATTTGTGTTTTGCTGATATGCATATTTTTCTCACACACAACCCATTTCCTTGTTCAGGGGGAGCAAAAGATCCTGAAGTGTTTCATTAGAGGTAGAAAAAACTCCCGTTATAGATAGGGAAAGTCAGTATCAGTCAGGTTTTGCTAAAGTTAACTCCCATATGTTGTCCCATAAGTTAGCTACTCAGTTATATAGCTAACATAGCTATGAGGCAGTATAGAAGACACATTTTGCTGTACTGCTGTTTGCTGAAGATTTATTCTATGCAGCGAGGTGTATTAGCACAGTCGTTTATCGGTAAAAACGAAAATATAATCTTCTTACTGAAGCAAAATCATCGGTGCAGTCAGTCTCCTATTTGGTTCTCAAAATGGCAGCGATTATTCAGTGTGATATCACATTTTGAATGATTTGAGCATCATCTTGGTCATAACTATAATTTCTAAAAATGAATTTATGTTCTTTATTAGATCAGATGAGCTGAGCACATAGCATTTCATCCAATTTTATTCAAGAAAATGATCAGATCAGAAAAATGGAGGAAATGAAACACACAGCTAGAGTTCACACGGAGAACCACCCAGAGTTAATTCTGTAATGAGAATGAAATTTCTAAGGCATGTCAGGCGTTGCTCCAGGCACTATGATGGTGTTTTCCAGCCCAGTTAAGATCAGTGGTGTATAAATGGCATTGTTATGTCATTCACATGTCTAGTAGTGTACACATGGAGCTTTGGGTCAGGTTTCAGTCAAGGTGTCTGTTTTGTAGAGTCTAGTGATTATGCAGTTAAGCATAATCCAGGCAATTAGTAAAACTACATAGAGATGAGGAGACACACACACATTGTGTTGAAAGCACCAAGGCTGTATCTTCCAAAAAAAGTACCAATATGACTATAAAAATAGTTTGGCTGGATCCCAGTTTTTTTGTTGGTTTTTTTTAATTTTTTTTTTACAAAAACTTCAGCTTTTATTTAAACAACTAAAACGTTTTATCTTTGCTACAGTTAAAGTTAGATGTTGAAAAAGGGTAGCATGACAAATGTATGTGTGTGTGTGTGTGTGCGTGTGCGTGTACACATCCCAAAAGCTGATGATCACTCACCTGCATTCGGAGAACCCCTGAAGTTGGAGAACAGAACGAAATCTGAAACGTTTCTGCAAAAAACACCTTTAGCATGGACACATTTTTAGCTAAAACGTTTCAAATTCCATTCTGTTCCAGTCTTAGAGCGGGGAACAGTTGAGCTGCCAAAACTACCGCACACATCCTTTATTTATTTCATTATTTTTTCCCAGCATTTGCAGCAAACAAAGATAGCAATAAACAAGGCTTGCAGTTATGGAGCTTATCTGATGTTCGTGTGGTGGCCACGTTTGTTTAAAGGCTCTTAGTTTCACAGCACATGCAGACTGAAGTGCGCCTGATCACAATCACGCTTCAAAGCTACGTGACTTGAGCAAAAAAAACGTTTCCTTCGTTAACCACCGCAGAATGTTACCGTGTGTGCTTTTTCACATACTGTATATAACCATGCTCTAGTTCTCAAGCCCAAACACCCCCCGAAAGCCACGATTTCCTCCTACACACCTGATTCAGATCTTTCTAAAGCCTACATAACCCAGAGGGAAAATCAGACATGAGGCAAAACCTAGCGGACACATTTGCGCTTGTCTAATCTAAACAAAAACCAGACAGTAACCAGAAAACCACAGCAAGAAATACAGCTTGGGAACGAGCAATAATTTGCATCAAACTAATTTCTATGCACCGTAGCTGTAGAGTAAATGTAATTATGACTGCCGAAGTCTTTAATAAGAAAGTCTTATTAAAAGATGACCTTAAGGACTTTTATCCACCTTTCCACTAGCGCACACTGGAGCCATACAGGAAAAACATAACTCCAGATATGTTCCCAAAGATTTTGTGTTAGTCACATGCCATCAAAGCCACATAATTACACTAGAAACATTATGACTTTGACCCATCTCAAATGTGTCATCTCTGAAAGAACAAATGATTCAGAGTTGTTCAGGCACCCTGAACAATATTTTTGCCAAAATTGCCTCTACACATCTTCCAGCATGTGTGAGTTTTGAGTAAATGAGTTTTGCTGTTGTTTTTTTCGGCAGTAATCACTCAACCTTGAAGTAAATACATGACAAAAAATATATTACTAGAAAGAAGCCACATTTTCTTTAAATGTTCCAGTTGTGTAAGCAAACTTGTCTTGGTAATAAATCTTGACACTGGCATGTAAGTCTAGCCACCGGAAAACTTAAAACTAGACAAAAACTCCTAAATAAAATCCACAAAATAGGCAATTTGTTAGAAGCAACTGCAATGCAAGTATTTTGGATAAAGTTAGAAATTTTGTCTAGTGTTAAGTTTTTCAGTGGCTAGAATCTGATGCTAGTTTCAAGAGTTCTTACCAAGAAATATTTGCTTACCCCCATGCCAGTTTTTAATTTTATTTTTTGCTTGAAACAAGAGACTTTTACCAACTGAAAGAAAATGTGGCTTCTTGCCAGTAGTGCATTTACTATTGGCTTTATTTCACTAATTAAGAATGAACAGTTGGCTTAATTCTTAAAATAAGGATAGGAAATCTGGTTCCACTGATGCTGTGCATTGTTAGAGCTTGTTTCTAGATAAATCCAGCTCAAAATTAGCTGCAATATATTAGTAAGATACAAATAAAGAAACAAAAAAAAAATGCTTTTGATATGATATTTACCAGGACATACGGGTTCTAATTTGGCTTAGAAAAAAAATAAAAAATGAATCCATGAACTGAACTGAAAGTTTTGAAAAACAAAAGCTCGTTTCTGGTATTTCACTACCGAAAATTAATCAATAAACTCACTGTGTGCTGAAACCTTAATTTGGAAACCGTGATAATATTTTCTGATAATGAATCACAGTCTGTTTTTCTGTTTAGCATGTGACGTGTGTTGAATCCATGTGCGTTTGTGCAATCGGAAAATAATAAACCATTCCTAACAATGCAGATAAATGAACATATTGAGGAACTGGTGACATGTTATTGCTCCTCTAAACAGGCTTGTGTGCAATACACGATCGACCTATTGTGCCTTGCTGATGAACAACAGTATCACTTGTGGCTTTGGAGGACGCCGACTCAGGGGGGAAAAGTAAAAGATGTGGGCAGAAACATGTAACATGTTTACAAGTCAGCTGTAGCTGCTAGCTGCTTGCATCAACAAGGTCAGGAACGCTTGCAAAAGTAAAATGTGGACTGTAAATAAATGCAATCAGTTATTAGTTCTAACCAAGCAGCCCTGGACAACATTTTCTTAATTTAAGCCCCAATTTTGCTAGTGAAGATATTCGCAGATTTATCTGGTTGAATAAAATGTGAGAAAGATGTTGTGCTGCTCATCCCTGGGCTACAGTGTCTGAAAGCAGGATATCTATGGTCCTGAGGTGGTTGGATGGATCAAGACCGGAGTGAAAATACACGACCTACTCCTATCTCGTGTGTTTTTTCCACAGCGATAAGAAAAGCCTTATAAGAAGAAGTATCAGAAGTATCATGATGGCTGACTCAAGCTTAAAGCAGGATGTGCATCTTGCTAGGTCATGGAAAGTTCATCACAGACCACGTGTGAGAACTTCCTCTGCCTAGACCGCATGCTAAACTGGGTCACATCTCATATCAGGCTGCTGCTGATGTTGGTAAAAGCGAGCATCCATGCATCCTATGATAAGCGGGTTGCAGAGTCGGTTGCAGATAGTTGTTCATTTTTAACGATTAAGGATTAAATGCCTCCACTGGATTGTTTTGCTCAAAATGCTGATGCACACAGCTGAAGTCGTTCTGGTCTCTCTTTCTCTCTCTCTCTCTCTCTCTCTCTCTCTCTCTCTCTCACACACACACACACACACTCACACACAAACAAACACTCTGACAGGCAGGTCTGAAACTCTACCTTACATCAGCTTAACCATTTTGATTGAGGGATGGTAGATCTTCCCAATGTAGACAGAACAAGGTTACACAACAAAAGATACAGCAGGTCAAGAGTGAGAAGGTCTTACTGTAACATATATATATTATGGACAATTGCACCAGATGTAGAAATCACAGCGATGGGGGTGTGTTCACGTAATACACACATCATTACACGTGACCCACATACGTACATCTCATTTTAATACTTGTAAGACGCTTGAGCATGAATAGGTCACATGACCATAACACTTATGTAGGTCAAACCTGTGCTAGGAAATCAATAACTTACGCACTGATTGTCTGACACGTCCTTTTAAACACCTATATTTTACCGTTCTGTGTTACTGAAAAGGCAACGTAAAAGAGTGAGCGCTTCTTGGAGTCTTTATAGTGAAGAATACAGCACAATCTCTTCCAACATCTCAATTTATATGTCTTATTTTTATTGGTATATTATTGGTTATTGGTTTGTACTGTTTTACAGAAAGTCAAATACGGCGTAATGTTTCCAGACACCTGGGAGGGCAGTCTGGAAAAAAATTTCTGATTCAGAAATATGTGAATTGTTTTATCATTATTTATGGAGATGCTATGGAGAGGAAATATTTGATGCAAAATATCTTATCAGGTATTACCATGCCCATATAATACATGCAAATGATGAACTGATTACTGTTCTACTGAGGAAGCCAAGGATATTAAGGGATTGGAATAATGATGTAAGTCTCTACATCATTCACCTCAATGAAATCATCAGCTCCATGTCTCTGTTTCACAGCCGGTGCTTCATCCTTTCAGACACCTGCAGCACCTGAGGCCTTGCCTTAACATATTCTGGGATTCTCTATGGGCCAGTGGTCATCACAACATCACAATGTGTATACATGATGCTCCACCAGGCAGAGAGTGAGAGAGCAAGAGAGCAACAGAAAAACCCTCCTCTGTTTCGTCAGTGTCGCTACCCCTCTCTAATGTCGAGCCTAGTTAATGCAATCTGAATCAATAATTGCTAAAACGAGCTCGTCACAGTGTTTGCAGTAGCTTTTTCTGATGGAATCAGACGAGCAGGAGAGGGCAAACGGTTCACTGAGCTCTTTCTGAAAAGGGCAGTGCATTTGCTTGCAGGCTCGCGCACAAACAGCACTTTGAATGAGTAGTTGACCTCACCTCACCTACTAGAATCCTACTCTAAATTGACCTTTATTAACTGTTACTTTAGTGGTTAATAGAAATACAACAGTCAATATTAGTAAATATGACAAATCAATGTAGGGCTGGGCGATATATCGATCAATTATCGTTATCATGATATGACTATATCGTCAGCCAACTGCACATCGTGAGTATCGTGATTTACCAGAAATATCAGCTTTCTTAATAAATATCAGGTCTATTATATCACAATCTTACTGTGTGCGCAAGACCTCGTGAGCGCCCCTGGCTCCAGTCTGCATGTGACGCATATTCTTTTGTCTCTGAACATTAATTTCATAACATAATATATATCGTGATAAATAATTTGTGATAATATAATTTTTAGGTCATATCGCCCAGCCCTATATCAACGGCGCATTGTTTTCATGGCATTAAAATGATTGCCAAGCTCAAACCTTTTCTCTCCTTTTACGGCTCGGAGGAAATCATTTGTGCATTCATACCATCTCATATTCATTACTGACTATAAACTCACTATATATTGGGGACATTCAGTCTGTGCAGCTATAGCGGAACGCCGCTGCTAGGTTTCTCACAGGCAGAAGGAACAGCGATTACATTTCGCCAGTTACAGAGCGATTATATTAAGCCTCGTTCCACTTCATCAGCTCTCAATTCAGTTTAAAGTGCTCAGATTTGTATTTAAGGCTCTTAATGGTCTCTTTATAATGTTACTATTACCTTTGATTGGGCAAAGATTCTTGAGGATCCTAAAGGCTCACCTGCAACTTCCTGCATCTACACCTCGAGTAACAGTGTGCCAACCTTGTCTGGAAATGTACTGCAGTAGTGTACACCGTTCTTCCTAAAGATATTCCCTCAGTGTGTGGTTTGATGATGGTGATGGAGTCACTCACTCCAAAATCTCCAACAGGTGTTGAGATCTGGTGGCTATAAAAGGCCATAGCATATAATTTAAAACAATCAAAACATTCAGTGAGTGCTCGTGCTCTGATGATGGGGCGGAGTCATCCTGGAAGAGACCACGCCCATCAGGATGGAAATGTTTCATCATAGCCTAAAGGCGATTTTTTTTTAATCAACCTGTTGCATTTATTTGCAGTGATGCTTCCTTCTAAGGGAATGAGTGGAACCAAACCATGACAGCAAAATAAATAAATGCTCCACCACAGCAACCGAAACAACTGTACAGCTCAAGCATTCAGCCTGTTCTCTTTCTGCACATGTACTCACCTACTTCTCGAGAATATGGTGAAGAATGACTGAGAGGTTTATGCACTGCAGCCTTATTTTGTACACCACCACTGGTTGATCGGAGATAGCAAGTTGGCTATTAATCCTTCTCAGCAATCTTCTATACAAGCTGGAATGTGTGAAGTAAGCTCCTGACTGGATTCCTCTATAACGTAACACCGTGTTGCTGATAAGCTGGTATGCCGTTTAGAGAAACACAGGCTGCCGTGCTTTGCTACCAGTGGGAAATTAGCCAACGGTGTTCTTGGCAAACGCGTACCTCGATGTGACTCATAGCGCTTCTAAGTCTGGAACCCGATGTGCTGATAACCCTCAACATCTGAACCTACTTCCCAATTTCAGATGTTTTTGCTGTATGAAATCCAACTCTAGCACTTGTCGAATGTAATTACCGGACAGGATGCAACAATTATGTCCCTCAAAAGAACAAAGCATTGACGAGCACTGATGAGTGCTTTAACGAAGCCATGAGAGTGGAACGATGATTATTGACTATGTTCATTCAAGGGCTCTCCTTTCTTTCGTCGTGGTGGACAGTAAATGAACACAGAGGGGAAAACAAAGCTCTTATCTTTGAGCTGCACAATGCTCTGCTGCAATGGAGAGTCTGTTCACAATTACACATGTATGAACAACATTCATTTATACAGTCCTGCCCTGAGTGACCTTTACTTGATTGTTTAGCTACTATCAGGATGAAGAACACAAGCTCGATCCCAAGCTCGCTTCATCCGACAGAGGATTTAAGGACTGTCTGGTACGAGCACCATAATGTTTCGGATCATGATTTGCACTTGATCATTGTTCGCAAATCTAAACTTGTGATTCAGCACTTAGTTAGCCTACTAGATATTTGTGTCACACGTCTGGTTCATTTATTACGCCGGATTGAAAGAAATGGCTCGGTAAACGATATTCCAACAAGCATGAACTGCAAAATAGCTTCACCCTTCACATCCGAACCTGTAGATTAACCTTGAAAGAGCACAACGGCGTGATTCCAGCCCCGAGGCTGATATCGTGATCGTAGTGCTGACCTCACTGCTGTAGCAGCTCATGATCTGATAAGGGGGTGAAACAGAGTTCAGACATGTTCAGCGCCCTGTTCCATCACGCCAGCTCGGAACGCTACAGGAAATAAATGAGGACGCTGGTGATCTGACTCAGGATCAGCTCCTGCACTTCTTGCACACTCACTGTAAAGGAGCTTCATGTGTGTCTGGACCGGTGTGGCTGTTAAAAAAAGAAAGTGTTAAGTTTTTCTTATCGCAAAAAAAAGTTTCTATTCGTGTCTGGGTGAAAAAAACACTGACCAGTGCTATCTACAGCATCGCTACTCATAACCCTTTAACACCAAACAAGAGTTTCAATTTGCACAGCATGACATTATTCAACCTGTTTATCTTTTTACACTTCAGCTTAGTACAGCACGTGGCTTAAAATGCTGGTTTTATTTAACAGTTGACACTCACTATATTAACTAGCTACCAAATCCCAGCACTGTGCTATAGTTGGCTAATATCTTCCTAATAATATATCTACAACAGCACGTATTTGATGTTGGCTAGCTAAAATAAATGAACACCAGTAGTCAAGGAATTAACAAGCTAGCTGATATTCCAGGACACTTTTGATATTAGCATTGAATAAATTTGCAAATAAAGTTCATATTTTCATCCAGGTGCACTCACATATCGTGATTACTGATTTCTAACTTGATTAAAACCTTTATTCGCAATCTGAGTCCGTGCTGCTTGACTGATTTTTAGGGCAGAGTCAGCGGATGGCACAGAAAATTGATATGTGTGAGAGGAGCGCGGATGCTAAATTCTCACCTCCTGATAAGGTTCTGAGTGTATCAACTGCAAAAATTTTTACCCTGAATGTAATTTACTGGTAAAAGTATGTACTGGACAGCAATTCTCTTTATTTATTAAGACATGAGACAGGGGAAGTAGATATGTGCAGGAGGATTCACCAAATGAGTGGAGCAGCAAAAGTAGTTATTTAAGTTAATTTAAGTACAGCATTTTGGACCATTCTTCTCTGACCTTTCCACTCACTGGATGCTTTTTGTTTTTCACACCAATTCCAGGAGATCAGCAGTTTCTGAAATAGTCAAACCAGTCCATCTGTCACCAACAACCAGCCTATGGTCAAAGTCTCTGAGATTTCCCCAATCTGATGTTTGATGTGAACATTAATTGAAGCTCTTGACGTGTATCTGCATGATTATATGCACTGTGCTGCTGCCACATGATTGGTTAATTGGATAATTGCAGGAACGAGCAGGTGTTCCTATAGTTTACAAGTGGCTGGTGAGTGGAAAATAACATATGGTCCTTTGTGATGTTTTTCCCACATTAAAGTGATTGTCATGTAAACATGTTATTGCAGAGAACACCATCACGTCTGAATAGGGTTACTGAAAGCTAAAGTGTTTAGCCTTCATGTGACTAAATGTTGCTTGTACTGTTGGTCTTTAACTTGATACCTTGACCTGCCCCACCCTCCTCAGTGTTTGCACAAACAAATTTGCAGATTCTAAACTATAAAAATTGATTTACAAAATTGAAAATGGCCAGCCGTGTAAAAAATAAATAAAAAGTAAACAGCACAAGAAGTCTGTAATACTGGCTGTTTCAAGAGACATGATTAGTATCTTAAACAAAACAAATAAGTAATTATTTTCTGGAAACTGCAAATCTTAGCTAAATATTAAACCTTAACTATAACATTAAATATTTTTAATGCAAACCACTTCTTCCCATAATTCCAGCGTAGATGTTGACCTGGCTGAATTACTGAAAGGTGCTGTAAACACAGATAACACGATGACTGAGGAGACATTCCCCCGTGTGCTGGATGGCAAATTTCATTTTAAAAAGCTTCCAGATGGAAGTTTAGATAAAACTTTCATACTCAGATTTAGATAAAAGTTGTGTGCACATGTCGCAGTGATGAACTGTCTTCCCACCGAAGCGCCACTAGCTTGCAGTAACATCTTCACTCAGAGCACATTTTTGCTGATGTTAGCAAAGATGCCAGCCTTGCTAGCACCAGCACAGGCCAAACCATGCATTTCTTTAATCCAAAACCACACACGTATTTGTTTTATCTGCCCCAAAATACAAGTAAATACTAGTATTTTAAACTTGTGATTAATCATGACCTGTTACCTTTATTAACTTTATTAAACTTTTTAACCGATTGACAGCACTAGTTTTTAACGGTCACTTCTTCTCCTGTCCCAAATCATATACACATCCATTAAATAGTACAGCATGTGAAAACTCTACATTGCCATACATTACCTCTTACATTATGGACATGCTGTTTTACTATACTATGTAGTATGCTACTGTAGTATGTGGTTTGGGCCATAGCCCAAGTCCCCATGAAATGGCTTTCCTAGCATCATGAAACTTGATACCAGAAGTCACGTGAAGTACGTTAAACTTTCCATGTTACTCAACTAGTGACATATAGCTGGACCAGGCCAAAAAGCAAACCTCTGACCACCATGTTAAACAGGACCAAGGGTCGGTTCTCTGGAGCTCTCCTGGCTATAAAACAGCTTTCACATTTCACCAAATGTACAGGGCAAACAGCCCAGAGTATATAAAAAAACTAAACCGACTGACCTAACTCCGCATCTGAAAGTGAATAACATCTGGACATTGACACGTTGCATCACTATGCATGTGGACGCGTAGTACAGAAGACTACAACGGTGTATAGGTGTCATTCTTACCAAAGCATAGTGTTCAGAGTATGAATAACAAGTTTTATCTGAAATATTGCATGTGCTCAAGCTACAGAGTATCCCCAAAGCCAGAGCCCACAGATCTGATGGTGAAAGTCCAGTGACCTTATACTCAATTTCGGACGTGTTGAAGCAGTATCGCGTGACAAACGGAAGCCAGTCGCAGCATGACAGTCATCCAAGTTTTTCAAATATCGCCAGTTTCCCTCAAAGATCCAAATGGCGTGTCTAGCACTAAGGAGCATTTTGAAAAAAAGATGTGTTTAAAACAAGACTTTAGTGAGAACAATAGGCTAAAATTTAGAAACGCTTTAGTGGTAACAAGGTGCTGACAGTCTGGAGCCTCAAGCCTAATTGACTTGGAAATCGATTGGACGTGAGCCTTTTCAGGTCGCATGCTGTGAATGACAAGACAAGGAAATGAAAATCCTAACAGACAGAAAGTCAGAAACGATACCTCGTGAGAGATTCTTCGTGACTGCAGTATAACAACAAGCAATCTGCTGAAAGTTTGCCCTTGAGATCAGACGTGTGTCTGAGTGTGCATCAATCAGTCCAAAGTGAGCAAAGAACTGCTTGATGTTTTTGATAAACTTTTAGCCACACTACGGCGCTTTGCGTATCAGCACATTAATAAAGATTGTCCTGGTGAGAAAATGAGGTTGTGAATGCGTCAGAAATGCTACTGAACTTCAGTACTCGGCCATCAAATCAAGTTACGTAGAGAGCTAAAACGATTTAATTTTAGTTTAAAGGATTTTAGTCATTTCATGCCACTCATGGCTATAATGAGATTTGGCTGTTTGAGAAACGTGGCTGGATCATTAAGCCCAGATGAATTCCTGAGTGAAAGAGTTGAAGTTCAAGGGCAGACCCTTTTTTAATTCCACATAATTACCCAAGTGTTTCTTGGGTTGTTAGGTGAACTTGTTCATAAACATTGTTCTTATTATTTCCACCTGGCTGGCTGAGGCTCAGACTGAGACGAAGACAAAAATGGATCACTGAGCATCCAGGATTGATTGAGTAACCCGTCTTGCTAATTATTTCCCACATTTAGAAAGTAAGAACCTTTCCGGAAAAGTCGTTGTTAAAGATCACACAGAAGGAAGAGTTTGACAGGACCGTCAATGCTCACCTTCATTAGTTATATATGAGGACTGTGAAGTACTGAAAGTAAAAAAAAACCCATTAAGATATAAATATAAGAGGCGAGGAGTAGGACTGCATGACGCAACTGATTTGCTTCAGTGGTAACTATGCCACACAGTAAAATAACCGAAGCTGCTAAAATAACAGCTAGGAATGAAATTAATTCACTGTCAGGATAAAAATATCAAGCCTGCAACTTGCTTTATGCTTAATGTAAAAAGCCGTAATGACAGAATCAATTACGGCATAAAATACAGAGCTAAATGTTCTTCAACGGCTAACAAGCTGATTTCCTCCACACTGGGAAATCAGATTTGCTGTGCTGTTTGAATGGATCTGGCAACACGGGCACTTGTGTTCTCGTGGCTCAAAGCACGGCTCAGATCTGAATATTACTCACTAGGAGTGCTAAGAATTAGCATGGTCACATAGCATAGCTTTATTTATAATCTAAAACATGAAACAACACGCCAGAGCTAGGCTAGCTTCATAGTGTTAATCTTTTCAGTAGCATAAAATAACAAACCATTTATTAGCTGTAAATTAAACATCCGTCTGAGCTTTAGCGCTGCTGCTAGGCAGTAATCATGTTAGCGTGTTAGCCCATGGATTGTCACACTGCTACACTGACTCACTATTACACAAGAAGCAAAGCCTACAGGGATTCCAGGGAAGACCTAATCTTACTCATTACACATTACCTGAGTTCGCCTCAAGCTGTAAACTCTGTGAGCATTTGTAACATACTTAAACTAGCACACCACCCCAAACAGTCAGTATTCTCTTATTCTACACTTTTTTCCCCTATTTGCATGAACATAATTTTACAAGCTGCGTTCCGTGTTTGTTAAAGTACTGAAGGAACAGCATGCACTTTTAAAACAAATGCGTGGTTACTCATCCACTGTTTCTATGTCTGCAATCTCGTGCCAGCTACGTGCCAGCGTCTGAGGTTTGCTCAGTTTGTATTCGTTTATCAACATTCATGTTGGTCTTTCCATTAACCTCATTAAATACTCGCTCTTCTTGAAAGTAAATCGTGAACGGCGAGTCTAACGTGGATTAATTACGTGACTGAATGTGTTTGTGACAGCGAGCAAGCAAGTGAGGTAGAGAGCGACAGGGACAGAGAGGGAACGTATTGTCTTAGCGTGAACAAATATCGCCTGCAGTGCAACTCGCAAAACCCCGAGCCAACTGCAAAACAAACCACAGCTGTTTAGTCTCACTGCATGGAGCAACCTCGCTAAATACCCACACAGCTGTGTGAGCCGACGTTCACAGACAGGAGGTGCTCAAAAGTTAGCGTCCCCAGAGTTGCTGTCAGACGTCATGTCATGCTTGCATGTTCTGTAATAGAGTATGGAGCGGGAGGCCGGTGTTGCTGGGTCTTTGCAGGAGAAAGTAGCTAACGCATGCTCAAAAGTCTCCGTTTAAAGTCGAGTAATTTGCATATTCATTGGAATGTGATTTTCATTACATGAAGGATAGACTTTCTGAAAATACTATCGAATAGATTATAACTTGTTTCTTATAGAAAGAAGTCTTTGTTCAGTGCAAACTATCTATTTATGTATTAATGTTCTATATTTTCTATCAAGAACACAAGCAAAATGAAGATGTGGTAGTGAAGACACCAAGGAATCCGTTATATATTAATATATAATATAAATATTATCCAGAAGAGAGTTTAAAACAAAGAACCAGGTAGTGCATGGGTGGGACTGATAATGGTGATCAGTGATTGGTCATTAGAAGCAATGCTAATCAGTGATTGGTCATTGGGAAAAACAGTGATCAGTCATTTACTGTTGGGAACAATGGTGGATAAGAAAAGTGTGAATGTGGAGCTACACAGGGTTTCCAAAACGACTGCAAATATACAAGCTTTACATTAACTCAAATCCTTGTTCTGACTGCTTGTGTTTCTCTCTCTCTCTGTCTGTCTCTGTCTCTGTCTGTCTCTGTCTGTCTGTCTGCACATCTTTGATCTGTTGTGATTTGTGGCTGAGAGGACAGGTCTGCTGTCTTCTCTCCACCGCACCGCATCATTGTATTAGAGTGGCCCTTCTCCTGTCTCTGACCCGACAACTGAAAATAAGACAGCTGATGTGTGCCAAGAGGTGATGGTGATCACAGTGGCTTATCTCTGTTCTGTCTTAACACTTCAAATGAGTGTGAATGAGCATTTATTGTAATCATATTTCAGAAACACCTTAGAAAAACTCTGATTTGTAATATTGCCATGCAATGGATCTCACTTGTTTCTCTGTTTCAGGCTTTTTTCTTGCCCAGAAATTCGCTTTTCCTCACAAAGAATAAAGCTGCTAAGCTCCGCCCCTTTCCCCCTAAAAGGCAAGCGTTCAAGGCAAACGTTAATTAGAGTGGGAGGGGTTAGTTGACAGGAAGAAAAGCGGCTTGTAGTGGTTTTCTTTACCTGCTCATTTAATAAAGATATTCTCAGGGCATTTAATAGTTTGTTTGACATTAAATAATGTATTAAATGCGATAAGTACCCAGATTATATGTAATGGTTGAAAATAATAAGGCCTACTTGGATAAATAAGAAGATAAAATAAGATAAATGGAGAGCAAAGGCTCGATTTTGCAAAACCTCGAACAGGCAAATACATCTAAGCTGACTCCAGGTCAGTGATGTTTTTTATTAACCACATCTTTCTTTAGCTCTCCGAAATCCCCGTCCTGCTTCCTTGGAGGCAGAAGGCACCTTATCTTTAGAGACAGGACCCGCACTGGTTATTCATGTGTAACAGCAAAGTCCGCCAATGAAAAGTGAAAGGCAAAGGAGACGTGACCAGAGTCAAAACCTAGCCCAACTTAACACTCAGTCTCCAAACCCCGTCCATTCCTCTTTCTTAATTACAGAGAGACGTCTCGCAGGCAACAGCTGTTCATGGAGCATGAGAGTCACCGTGCATTAAATAAGCACAGGTTGGTGCACGTGAATCCTCTCTGAACAAGTGATTGAAAATGCACCTGCCTTCACCACTGGGATTTACTGATGTCCAGGGTTCAGCGTGTGTCTCTCATATAACAGAGTATTGTATGTCATGATAATCCCTGTCACCTGAAGAGTCATTAATTATACGTGAGCAGTTTAGAGTGCAAGTACAAGGCCAATTTAAAGTCTTGGTGTCCTTTTACACCTATTAGTCCAAATCAGTATCAGTGTAAACTGATACTTTTGGTTTGCTTACGATTTGGACTGGTTTATTTTACACCGCAAATATTTGAACAAAGACAAGTTCATACGCTACATAGCTAGCCATAGAATGCAGGCAAAAATCATAATTTGACCGAAAGTTGGATGTCTTCCTGCTAAAAATGAGACATCTTCTGCCGTTGACCATAAAATCAAATGTATTCTCGCCAAAAACAAACAAACAAACAAAAAAAAACACAGGCAAAAACGGCAAATGTGCATCACTCCACGTACCAAATATTTTGCTCCTTATGCTCAGTGCCATCTGTATATGACAAAAACATCACTGTTTTATTCCATATATAATGTTTAATTGTGTTGCAATACTTTGGCACACTGAAATGACTAATACTTACCTTGGCGAGACGTCCAACATATTCAATAATGGTGGTTCGAATGAAACCCTCTCAAATGTCAGGGTATTAACACACCTCTTGATGTGTAATAAGTATCAATGATTGATGACTACTACTGATGTAATTGCACCTTATTACACGAATCAGGCATGCTAGAGCCAGAAAATCACTGTTCACCGCATGAGTGGAGTTTCAAAACCTCAGGCCTCTGTAAAGAACACCACTGCTCTCTATATGTTAACAGGCTTGTAATGAAGGTGAGCCAGTCAATGCTTTAAACGAGCGTTCATCGATAAGGCCGCTCGTGAAGTAAGTGATCGTTTTAATCAGCTCTGGAATGTGCTGGAAAGCAGGCTCCAGTCATTATAACAGGACTTGAGGCTACGCTGGAGGACTTACAGCATCAACTCTTAATGTGTTTCAGTGAAGGCATTGCTTTAACGGAAAGAAGAAGTATAAATCCAGGAAACATCTTCAAAGGTGCAAACACAAAGTACATTTCCAGACTTTATGCGTTATCTATTACTGCATGTTATCTTTCAAATGCTAAATCTCCTCTCCATCCAGGTTAGGGATGGGAACTGATAGGTTTTCTTGATACCGATTCCTGATTAATTTTCTGTGTGGAAAACAGTAGGCCTACACAGGTTTTCAGCATCAGTGCAGAATGTCTGCCTAATAACATTTGAACGTGTTCAAATAAGCGTGAAAGGGTTTTGCTGGCTGGGATCTGATGGGCGAGTCGGGCAGCTGTCTGCAGCGGCAGTCTGTCTGTCATCATCTAAAATGGATGAAATGAGAGAATATTTGCACAGCATTTGTTTTCATTTAGGTTTTCTTAGTCAAAGCAAAAATCTGCCAAGCCTGCTTGCATGGCACGAATGTTATTATAAAATAGGATATTTACCAGTGTTTCCCACACACAGACTTTACTCGGGCGGGCCGTTCAGGTAATATTAACGGCTGTCTAAGCATATTTGGCGACCCATTTTAGTAAGTAAGCATGAAGGAGAATGTTAATAAATAATAAGGAACAAAGGAGCTGTGTTGTGCTGGAACGATTGGCGCAATAGCCGACCACGTGAACGGGGAGCTTTCACGCTGTAAACAGCCTTAATCACTGTGAATGTTACGTGTTAGTGTCAACGTTGCCATGACAACATGGAGTGCTTGAGTCCAGTCAGTGCATTCAGCTTTGTAATAATACTTTTTTTTTTTTTTAGCCAATTTAACTGATTATTAAACAGACATTAACAGTCCATGTATATTAGCAGGCCATTTTTGGTTTTACTATCAGAAATTGCAGATACATATTTTTCTACTTTGTAAGTCAAGAAATTAAACCGAAAACTTATTTTTAAAATCAATTTTTTTCCGAAACCACACGCAGTGGACCATTGTCTGGTCCTTTCCGTCAAATCCACGGCATTCCTGGAATTTAGTTCATGTTGAATCGGAAGATGTTTCAACACATTGCTAGAGTTTCCACATTTACTTGAAATAATCATTTTCGAGACACTGCAATTAGCACCGTTCATCGTTCTTCGTAAAATGAAGCCATGCTTCTTCCTCTGCTCCATGACTGCGTCTCATTGTACATTTCCGACAGCAAAGACGCAGAGTTTGACATCATGATGCATGAGATTTCGCAAATGCGTAACTGTCAGAGAAACATGCCGGCATCAATAAAAGGAATCAATAACCACAGAGGCATACTCGCCACTCAAGCTGCAATTCATGCCATAGTCCATAACATATTAAACACAAAACACTGCATGAAGAGTTTAAAGCTAACAGCATATGGCAGCAACCAACATACACAAAGCTAAATAAATAGAAAGCCTTTATTGTCAACGCACATTTCACCGGGACCACTAAGGCGACACATGCCGCCATCCTGAGCGCCAACCACGTGTCTTTGGACAGTAGGAGGAACCTGGAGTACCTGGAGGAAATCCACGCAGGTATGGGGAGAACATGCACATTTTTGCAGTTTTGCTGGCCAGTCCCACATTTTTGGAAAGCAACTGATTCAGCAAAAAGTGGTAATTAACATAAATGTACATAATACTGTATGCGACACTATTTAGGTATTCAATTGCATTGCACTGCTAAGAGCAATGGATATGTGTATGTGAATGTCAACTGTAAGAGGATGGCTGTGAAGAGACCTTATCCACCGTGGGTAAAGTTTTTGAAGGAGCTCATCATGTTTGTGACCTGGACAAAAAGTTGCCAGATCATTAGGAAAAAATCGCAAGGAGAAATATGAGTCTGTTGTGTTGACTTGATCTCAGTATTTTTTAAAAGTTACAGAATTATTCAGAACAGGAAGTTCCTGAGGTCAATCCAAAACAAAAAAGTTATCACCTTTGGAAGTACAGAAACATGTCAGAAAAGGGCCTCATGTTGGATAACCCCTTGTGGGGACACAGCGGTCCGAATTTGCAAGAAAGACATCACACTGAGCACTTGTGTGGAAGCAAATGGCACAATAATCCCTCGCACCACAGCACAATAAATGTGGAGTAAATTAAACCACCGCCTGCTGTCGTGAAGTGCTCGGCTGTGACTCTGCTGAGGTATAACTGAGGGACCGGGTCCCGTCTCTCATTCCCTTACCTAGTTCCTTACACAGCAGGAAAGAATGAAAGGCCATGGCAAATCGACTACAACAGCAACAAACTCTGAAATGAATGAGAACTATCGAAAAACAGACATCTCTGTTTCTTCCCTGTGTCTTCCCATTAGCTGGGCTAATTTTATATATTAGGTCATGTAATGGAGGCAGCTGTTATACCGAAAGAGCAGAATTTTTTTTAGCAATCGGATTAAGAAAACAACCACAGCCTCATTTATACCAAGAAAAAGTAACATAATGGCGATAAACTAGCCGCCTGACAGCGGAATCTATACGACACCAGAGTTACATCAGACGGTAGCCAAGCAGTTACTTTTTTATTGGGCTTCTGATCCATCTTCAGTGTTTTTGGCTCATGTTTAGGATTTACAACATGAGCAGCACTGAACAATTTACAGTTTATATACTCAAACACATCATCGAGAGGCTCTGTGCTGTGTTCGTCCTCTTATGTAGCTACGGTGATAGGGAAAAATATAACATGCAAACGTCTAAATGCGAGAGCGTTAAAATGAGCTGCGGTTATTTATTTTTTTACCTTTGTAAAATCACACCACAATATCATTTCCATTTCTGTTTGCATTCTGGCTGACAGTTTACATACGCTGTCGCTATGTGCCATAAATGTCCTCTCATGTAAATCACCCCGGACTCTAATAATAGACAATAAATGAATCGGCTGTGCTACTAAACGGAAAAGGACCAGTGGTGCTTGTTAACATGATTTATATCACAGCGCTGTCGAATTCTCGTTGTAATACGTTGTTCTAATATGTTATTGTTTCTAAAGTAACTGCTCAGTTCTCAGCACTGTTGTCTCACAGCAAGAAGGTTCTGGGTTCAAGCCTACTGGCCAACTGGGGCCTTTCTGTGAGGAGTTTGCGTATTCTCCTAGTTCCTGTGTGGCTTTCCTCCGGATGCGCTGGTTTCTAGTGTTTCTGCTGACTGACAGCAGTCAAAGACTAACAGAGTCCCTACGTATATAGAGTTGGGAACGTCCACGTCCGTGTCCCTTATACCAGTGGCATGTTTATCATATGATTCTAGCCTGACACAACACACACACTATGTGCCACATGATGCACCTCGGTCCTGAAGTTGGAGCAGCGCAGGACGAGCCGACAGCACAGCACACAGCGCACTGATGATGCAAAGCAGAGCATTCATGCATGAGCCATGAGAACAGGCAGCAAAATAACTCACAAGCCGTTTGTTTTATTCTCTGCTAATAAGGAAGGACATACGCTCGAGCATGGCCTTGCAGCCTGAGAGAGAGAGAGAGAGAGAGAGAGAGAGTAGGAGACAGAGGTAGCAAGAAAAGAGAGGAAAGTAAAAGAGAGGGAGAGGTCAAGACATGAAAAGTAAGGAGTGAAGGAAATGGAGCATGAGGAGAGACAAGGAAAGAGTGAGAGTGCCAGGATGATAGAGAAAGAGAGAGCGAGAGAGAGAAAGGCACAGAGACAAAATGAGAAGTGAGGGGCAGAGAGAACCTGTAGAGTGGAGAGAGCGATATGGAGAGACAGAAAGATAGGGAAAGGAAAAAAGAAAAGAAGACGGGAAGTTAAATATTTTGAAATGGAGAAAGTGACTGGGAGAGAACGACAGAGGAGAATGAAGAGAGGGAGAGACAGAATGAGGCGGAGTGGGAGACAGCAAAAAAGTAGGATTGAACAAGGCACACAGAAGGATGTAGAGATAAATAAAAAAAAGACAAGGAAGGACAGAGGTAGAGAGACAGAGACAGTGGGAAGGAAGACGAGATGCAAAGGAGAGAGAGAGGAAGAGAGCGACTGACCGACAGAGAGGTTAAGAGAGGACGAGAGAGCCTGGGAAAGTCAGGCAGAGACAAAGAGAGTGAGACCAAGAGAAAAAAAGAAAGAAAAAGGGCAAAAAGTGTGGGAAAGAGAACGAGACAGACAGAGAGAGAGAGAGAGAGAGAGAGAGAGAAAATTACAGAACGTAAGAGAAAAAGAGATCCAAACAGAGAGAGTAAGACAGGTGAAAAGAGCAGAAACAAGGAAGAGAGAGAGACAGAATGAGGGTGGGTGAGAACAAGAAGCAAAAGAGAGAGTAGGAAAGAAGGGATTCAGAGAAAGTTAAATTGTGAGGAAGTGAAAAAGGAAGAGAAAGAGTGGTGCAAAAAAGATGAAAAAGTGGATAGAGAGAAAGAGACAGGAAGACAAAGACAAGAACTAAAAAGAATGATTCTACGAAACAGAAAAAGATGACGAGAGAGAGCAAAAGGGAGAGGAAGATTTAAGGAAGGTGGAGAGCTGGATGGAGAGAAGGAACGTGAGAGATGCGGCCAGTGAGGGAACAAATGAGAACAAAAAGTGCAAAGAAGTGTGTAGAATAGAAAGAGAGCTGGAGGCAGAGGAGTGGGAGACAGAGAGAGAGAGAGAGTGAGAGTGAGACCGAGCGAGAGCTAGGGAAGAAGGGAAGGTCAAAGAAAGAGAGAAGGAGAGACAGAGAGGCAGATGGAGAGATAGGGGCCAAAAGAGAGATGTGAAGCCATAGATAAGTAGAGAGAGGGAAGGAAAGAGGAAGAGAGAGATTGAGAGACAGACAGAGAGAGAGTCAGAGTGTGAGAGAGTGAGAAAGAAAGAGAGACAGAAGAAAGAGGAAGAAAATGGGACACAGGCAGAGAGACATAGAGAGAGAGGCAGAGAGAGAGTGAGAGAGAGAGACAGAGAGATTTCCTGCTCTCTTTATCGTTCTTGTTCTCGCCGTTTCCCCGAAGCTTTGATGATTTACTGTACACAGTCCTGCCAATAAAGGTTTATAAATGAAACTGAATTAATAGACAGAGAGAGAAAGAGAGAGACGGATGAAGGAGGTGAAATAAGTCATGCTCCCTGCATACGTTTATTTAAAACAGGAATGTCATGAACAGCTCTTAAAGGCAGAGAGCAAGGTGAAAAAGGAGGAAAGGACACATGGAAAGTCGTATTAAATCATACTGTAGGGAAATGGCCTCCCGCTCCATTCCTGGCTCTGGCTCTCAGCACGGCCATCTCACGCATGTACAATGTCAGAGGAGACGTTCTAAACCTCAGCGGGTTCTCACTCGGTGTGGTTGGGTGCTGCGGCGCACAGAGCAGGGCGGCCTGCCAGGAACCCGTGCTCGCTAGCGTCCGCTGTGCAGTCTCACCGCTCGACACAGCGCTCTGCCCAGCTGCTGCTCTGATCTGATCTCATCTGCTCTGCTCTCTGAAGCTACGGAGCACTTACAGTCAATGCTTTACATGTTTAAAAGGGCAGAAAAATACCATCATCTGCAGCTTTACAAAGGGCTGACTGAGACATCGGCTGATTAAAGAGATCAAGTGGAATTCCTAACGTGACCCATATACTTCAACCCGATGAAAAAGTCCATTTCGCGAGAAAGTGCTAAAGCTTGAATTAAAATAAAAGAAACAAAAGTTAAAATACCTGTAAGGCGTGATGATTGAGTGTGTATATCCAGTGTGTGGATTATTTGTGCAAATCCAATAATCGTAACCAGTGTCAAAGCACAGGCAGATAATAACAAACAAACTCGAAAATCTAAAACTAGAAAATGAGCGATAGTTTTAAACAGAAAATACAAGAGATACAGAAACAGGAAACAATAAATGGCATGGCAAGACTTCGTAAGAAACAACAGAAACAGTAGGGTTTAAATAGATATACTGTGAGTGAGTTAACACGGACCAGGTGTACACATTCAGGTAACAAACCAATGGCAGGACAGACCAGAGACATGACTTGTAGAGAAATGAAAGTAAACAGAGTGAGTAGAGCAAGTGACTCGCACTGAGACGGGGAATTCATGGCAACACTGGCTGATCTCACCGATCAGTGTCCGAGTGGGCGTGGCTTAATATTCTAATGAGTGTTATCCCTCTAACTCATGTCCTCCAACTTAAACAGGACATTGTGGGAGAGAAAAAAAGTACAACCAATGATTATTTCAATAATCTCTTTATCATTTCCCCCCTTTTTCTTTTCTGATCAATCAATTAAATACAAAATACCAAAAATATTTCTCGAATTAGCTAACACTTGCAATACAATATTCCTGACATTTATTTCATGGCATGAGAACATTAGCATGTGTACTTCCTGTGTACAACACACGTCAATGATAAACGTGCAATACTAATGCAATCAGGTTGCATGCACTTTTCACCCAATTTAATCTCCGCTATCGTGCCACACCATGAAAGGAGCGGCGTCTCTCAGCCAGAGGCAAGTGTGTGTCAGTGTAGGTGAAATATCAGGGGGAGGGGGAGGGGTAATTAAGCAGTTAAAACAGCGGCTATGTCCCATATGGCCTTATTAGCCCCTGTGCACACACACGACTATAAGCAGTGGATTTATCGAAGCGTGACACTAAGAGGACACTAACAGCTCCTCTGAGAATCCCTAGCGCACATCACAGGAGGTTAAGCCACAACGACGGGCTTTTAAAATTTCATTTTCAGGAAGGGAGGCTGACAGGATCAGAATGTACTCAGCCTGAGGAGAGAGCTTCAGCACAGACCGAGTCTTTCTTAGAAACTTTTTGGTCTGTGACCGTGCCGAGCAAAAACGCCATTTAAACTCGACTTTAAACTCGGGTACTGTTTAATCCGCAAGGCGAATGATCTTAAACAGCACTTTATAAATGGCAGCCAGAATGAAGGATGAGGATATCAAGAGGTGTTTATTTTCTCTTCTTCTTGTTGTCTTGTTAAGCCATTGTACAACAAGCTTCAGCTTCCCATCAAGCTAGGCTTCATATATTAAATAAAAAGTAAAAGGGTGTATATGTAGATCTACGACTGGCACTGTCCGGCACCACTGTAGCATCAGATTCCTTTTCTTAACTAACAGGAGTGGAGACCAGCGTCAAGGTTTGACATGTTGGACACACTGAGATGCTTTTCTCCTCACCACGGGTGTAAAGAGTGGTTATTTGAGTTAACCGTTTTGTCATTCTTCTCTAACCTCTCTCATCGACAAGGAATTTCCACCCAGAGAACTACTGCGCACTGGGGTTTTTTTGTTTTTCCGCACCAGTTTGTGTAAACTCTAGAGACTGCTGTGTGTGAAAATCCCAGGAGATCAGCAGTTTCTGAAATACTCAAACCAGCCAATCTGGCACCAACGACCGTGTCATGATCACGTTTTCCACATCCTGACGTTTAACGTGAATATTAAGCTGTCTCTGCATGATTTATACATTGCGCTGATTGGATAACTGCATGAATGTGCAGGTTTACAGGAGTGCAAATATATTCTCATTGTTAATTCTTTGAACACTAACCACTAACCCTTCGGTCACTTAGCACTACTTCTCCATTACCTACTCGGACTGAGATATTTTTTTCTGTTTCAGTGCCTTCGTTCTCCTCACGCAGTGTGTGTTCTGTCCAATAGTCTCTGGAGTGTAGAGTTCAGGGTTCAGACAGCAGCAGACCAGGCAGTAAGCAAGGTCACGTCCCGTTGTTTGTTTACACAGTAGTGCAACTGCGGAGGCCAAAGTTGCCCTGACATCAAGAGCTCGCTTTCTGATGACGCAAACCAGCGCGGCCGAGCACTCATGGAAACTCGATTTGGTGAAACGAGTGGTGCTTGTTGACAGCAGCAGCTAAAAAGCTAATTGGACGCATCTTATGTCCGGGAACAGCAGTAATTTATATAATTCAGTGCAAATTCAGGAACAAATCTCGCTCCAGTCATGCTGCAGCTGAATAAAAATATAACACAAGCTACTTTAACAGGTTGCATTATGTCAATGGATAGTCAAGGCTGTTTTTTATAAATAAATGCACGTGTTTATTGACTATGTCAGCTTAAACAGCTGGTTCTTCTTTTCATGTGCACTGCGTTCATGAGAAAACAAAGAAACGCCTTTTATTGGGAATGTAATTGAAATTATTTTATTCGTTTTGTCATAAAGTCATATTTAAAGAATTTTTAATTGTTTCTACTCACGCGGAGTCTAGAAATTCAATATATATGAATAAATAATGAGGAAAAAAATGCCCCTTGTATGAATTGTAAATGAAAAAAAAAAATCCATATATTTTTTATGTTAATTTCGAAAAGAAAAACAAATAACCACAACATACACAGACCACCTGCTGTTTGCTGTTGCGGCTCTCGGTTATTAACCAACTAATACATTAATAGTCGTTTTTTAGTTCTTTGCTTATTGATGGCTTATTGAGAAGCTGGTCATGCTAGTACTGTATTTACATATCAGTCCGTATCCAAAATAAAAACAAAAGCAGGACTGATTGTTGTCATTCTATCTTTTACATACAGTGTATACTTGAGCATTACCAGGACAATCAGCAGATACATTCAGCTGCTCTAAAATGCAGCATTTAGCATCTAATGGGGTTAATAAAAATGGGAAAAACACCTCGGTGTAAAATGGCACATGGGTGTCGTTGTGCATGTCCTTGGTTTCAGCCTGCCAGACTCGGAGTATTTGTGCATAAAGCAGCTGTTAAAGCAGGACTGAAAGAGCACATAAAGAGCACTCAGGGTGCCATGCCTGTGATCTGAGCTTTCAGATTTCCTTGTCGAGAGACTGCTGTAGAGCACCACTTAACACCCAACAAACACCACTTCATCCTGGCACACTTACAAATGGTCCCAGAGCACGCTGGTTCGAACCACCGTGCTGGCAGTAAAACAGGGAAAGAACTGATTTGGCCAAATGTACGCCTGGGATTCAAAGCATTCACATGAGCAAACACTGACATTTTCTTACTACATAATGTTCTGAAAACTACAGGACTTGAGTCTTTTGCATGTCAATCACACATTAAGGTTACATTTAGGAGAAAACTCACATTTCTGACAATTCCATGAAAAATGCCACACTGACATTTACATTTATAATGTAATCTAATGACGGAGAAAACGACATGGAAAAGCCAAATGATAATCAGACCTGTACAATGGGAAATGAGTTAAACTGATTTGATTATCAGGTATAAATCAATCACAGTGTTTAAACACAAGCCTCGTCCTCGTCTCTTCACTCCATTGAGCTCGTAAGGGCTGGGAAAGATGGCAGCGAGATGGCAAACACTTCATATTGCGATACTGTTGATGATACGTCAGCGTGAGGTGCCCTAAAGTTAACAACTATTCATTTTCAATCGTAGCTAGTCATCAAAATAAGAGGCCCTTTAAAGACAATTTGTGTGTAAAACAAAAGCATCAATGTAATCATGTTAATGATATTTAACAATTATGGTTCATCGTGACGAGTTTTTTTGTATCAGACTACCGAAATGTACGAACAATAAAAAAGTGGTTGTCATAAGATCTTCAGTAAGTGCACATAAAATGCTATTTAAAAAGCAACAAATGACAGCAGAGAGGAAAGTCACTAATATTGTTTACTGAAATTCGTAACGCACATACTGTACATCCCAATGTTCCATTTCTCTAATGTTTTACAATGAAGCACAAGGATGAACATGTAGTGATTGTGAGCTTAACATCCAATCAGTTATAGAGAGCAATCACGGCTTAATAAAAGCACTGACGCCTGACGACATCCACGATACTCCAATAAACACAGAGATGTGAATATATTGCAGTATCGATATCACATCATCATTTCACCCAGCCATACTCAAAATGATCGACTAATTGGTCAATAGTGAGTTTCTTCATCTGTTTGTCAATTCCTACAATAAAGCACATGCGCACAATCAATCAGCATCCCTGACAGAGGTCAGATCGCTGCTGACATGGTCACAATCCAGCGCAAAGGTCAGACACATGATGTGATCATTATTGACAAAGCCATGATTATTGTTCGAATAGACACGCAGACGTGAGGAGCAGAAACTCGAGATGCAAAGGACCAAAAAAATCCGAGGCCTCACGATGCAGGTTTCTGGCTATCGTTAAAGCTTCCGCTACTTTTCATTAATAAATGAGGCCAAGACTTGCCAACTTTTATAGGACATTTAACTCTTGCAAATGACGAACCAGTTTACTTGCGTCAAAAAAATTACAAAGCCATAAACTATTTTTTCACTATACTGACTATAAATATCACTTCCACGATATTTGCTTACAGGAAACATTCTGACATTTGACATCAATGGCTGTCGGTGACAAGCTAATGCGCTCCAACTTTTCCATTAAGCAGCTGTGAACGTGACATCTCGCTTGTGCTGACTGGTGGAAATGTGGAAAATCTCCAAAAAGAAAAAAAAAAAAGCCCCAAAAAAATCCAAAAGTCAAATGTTGGGATGTAAAAAGTATTCAAAATACTAGAAAATGAGAAAAAAAGCATGCACGATGTAATGTCTAGTGAATAATCAGGAAGAATGAAGACATTCTGCATGCACACCTGCATCACTAAATGTCTGGCTGTAGAAAATCCTCTGCATTAAAGGCTGCGTTCTACTCATGTACAACCAGGTCTATAAAAGACGTGTGCTTAATAAAAGGCACAGCACTGATGACAGGTGGCATGTGACCTTAAGCTGGTGTGAGGATGTTAGAACTCCATCATTTGCACATAAATCACTTCCAGGTGCTCTTATTGATTTCTCAGGCCAAGTTTTTCCACTGACTCGGTGGCTCGGCGGAAACGGCTCGGTGCTATTGATCTGAACAGACAGGGTTCAGTTCCTGCTGGTGCCCCTGTAGGGTCATTGAGCAACCCCTTAACGCCCAACTGCTCCCGTGAAGCAGGTCCACTGGACTGACCCTGTGTTATCATTGGAACAAAGTTTGCACTTTAGGTACACAAAATCTACAGCACGACCTCAAAATGGTCAAAATGTAAAAAAAAAAAAAAAAATGTATGAGGGATTGTGTGTTCCAATGTTGTGTTCACACCGGCACGCTGAAATCACGCTATGCTGGTCACTAACGGGTGTTTTTTCTATCTTTAGTTTACTCCTGGTTGCCATGGTTTCAAGCTACTGTCATAGCTACATGAACTACAGAGCTAGTTATACAATGTGTATGGAAGAATTTGTAAGAATTGTACATTCTTACATAAGATGAAAGAATTTGAAACAAAAATCTGCTAAAATGAAAAGGAAACTTTTTCCTGCATCTGGAGAGAAACTGGTTGTGTATGAAGTTCATCTGGCTATAATGCACTGCGTTGTAGACTGTACATGGCGATTATGTCATCATGTTGTCTATGTGAGCGCTAGCTAGTGAGCAGGAATTGGCAAATGACCAAATTGAGCTAAAATTCAAATAAAATAAGCAAAAAAATTAAATGTAATATTTTTTCGATGGTTAATGATAGACATCACACCTGTGAAAGTCCTCAGGTCGCGTTACAGCTAGGTGTGTTTAGGGAAGTTGTGGATCAGTGACTAAGACACTGATTAAGGCTGATTAGAAAGTCGTGAGCATTAAGAAGCTGACGTCTGCTCAGTTGGGTCCAGCCTCAAATATATATAGCTTTGGATAGAAGCATGAGCCATGTACGTTTCTTCCCAGGTTGCCAGATTGTGCCCAATAATGTGAGATAATTCCCCACGTTTTCACATTTTTGAAACAAAAAACTGAAATGTCGCAAACGTGGAATCGTGCGACGATTGACATCAAGTGCTTTAGATGTAATTCAGTCACAGTCTGAGATGGTTCGTAAGCAAGGTTTTAACCTGCGTGTGGATTGCAAACAGTTCATCCAGTTCATCCTGGCAACCCTGATTTCTACATAATCCCTTCCTCCAGGTGTTTGTGTGCGTTACAGTGTGTGTTAGCGTGACCTGAAGAAATCCTGCTTTATCTAGGGCAGGAATGATGTGTAGCTCTCAGAAGGGACAGAATTATAATATTAATAAACAATATGAACCTGAGGAGGACAGGATGAACAGAGAGGGCAGCGGTCCGTCTCAAACCCTCCCACTGAATAAACCCTGGCCATCCCATAAAACTGAAATATTACTGATTACATAATTGGCAGAATCTTGTATTAGTTGTGGTTCTTTATATAACTGTTTACATAAAACTCCTATTACTGTTTATATAATTGGTAGCAGTCTGAGTGTGAGAGTGGATGTGCGTGTGGAGCAAAAAATAAATCACAGAATATTAATGACCGCAATCACTGACTTAAAGGGGACAAAAAAACTCAGTCTTAGAATGCAAAGCCTCTCTAAACGAATCAGCCACTCTATCAGCCGGATCGGCGCGACCGTTTTCATTCCTCCACACAACCTAGAAGACCAGCATTGCATAAGGAAGTGCAGAATGCTGCAAAACAGCTCTGTGTGCATAAATACGCAATGAACCCGAGGCTGTAGAGTTGTGTTCGGATGGAAATGGCTTAGTAAGGGATGTGACAAAAGTGATTTGACTCATTTTGACATGCAGAGTGACTCCAGGAGCTCCTAAAATAACCCACCTATTGTACAGTCACCTCACACATCACACAAGCTCCTCACGCTGAAAAACTCTTTCATGACGATAGCGACTCTTTTCCCTGTGTTTGAGTGTCAAGAGAAAAAAAGCACTAATCCCAACAACCTTGACTCAACACTAGCTTCAGTCTTAGTAACTTCACATAACACACGTTTTCTAATTCAACTGGAACGTACGCGCTTTCCGTGCGTATGTATTCCACAGCCCTACCAAATTCACCACTAGAATGAGCTCACTGCACGGGTTAATATAACGCCGCTCAACAAACGTAAATTCTGATTTTTATTATTATTATTATTATTATTAGGTGGCACGGTGGTGCAGTGGTTAGCACTGTCGCCTCACAGCAAAAAGGTCCTGGATTCGAGTCACCGGGTCACCCAAGGTGCCTTTCTGTGTGGAGTTTGCATGTTCTCCCTGTGCATGCGTGGGTTTCCTCTGGGGTCTCCGGTTTCCTCCCTCAGTCCAAAGACATGCAGATTAGGTCAACTGGCTACTCTAAATTGCCCATAGGTGTGAATG
>JAQQZX010000023.1:26694290-26727813 GCA_030068355.1 Notoglanidium maculatum | reverse complement strand
CTGTGTCGGCCCTGTGGTGGACTGGCGACCTGCCCAGGGTGTACCCCGCCTCTCGCCCCAAGATGCTGGGATTGGCTTCAGCTTCCTCGCGACCCAGACGGATAAAGCGCTATAGATAATGGATGGATGGATGGATTATTGTTAATAATACATAATTCTCCTAATTCCAAAGACAAAACAATTCACATTTAAGGTAATTAGTGAAGATGTAACTTTTAAAAAATATTGTATTTATTTTTTTTTTCATGAATCTGATTATGTGGGCCACCTATCAATCTGGGTGGGCCTGGTCCCACCGAGGCCCACCCATAGATCCACCTCTGTGTAATATTCATAGTAATCTTATGACAGCTTAAATAATTGTTCCATTTTGTAGATGATCTCTGTTATGTTAGTCAGTCTGATGTTTGACTAAAATGTCCTAATTAGTCTTTATTGTTCTGAGGTGAAAGTGATGTCAATGGCGCTACTGTGATAACAGACTCTTCCTCTTGCTGTCCTTATAAAGATCACATGAGTGACTTTTTCTAAGAGGGACATATTTAAAAATTTGAACATGCTTCCTGGACTCACAAACATCTTGCTGTTATGGTAACGTTGGCACTGAATCTCACTCCACACGTGCGTGACTTCGGATTGGATAAATCAGATTAACTGGCAGCTCAGTGTATGAGGATGTAATGAGGATTGGTTATGGCAATAATGTTCACATGAGACATTTCTAAGATCGTTTCTTGCTGTGGTGCCGAATAGAACAGTATCTGTACGAGGCAGACTCATACAGAGGCCACGTGCTGCTCAACAGGACAAAAAGACTCTATGCTAATAAATTTATAGGCAGGTAAAAGGGATTTATTAACAAAGCTAACACCAGCACCTACGTGCACCCACTCGGCTTTGTGCACTTAGACAGATTTAATCAAGCCGCCGCTAATCCATTTAGCACAGAGTGTAAGGAAAAAGGGGAGTGTAATTGCCTGTAAAGCTGAAGCTGGTAAAAACAGAGAAGCCAATGCTAACTGAATAAACGGCTGCTAACTGTTTCCTATAGTTTCTCAGCCTGTGCTCACGCTATTACTGAGCACATACACACCAGATAAACACACGCAGCATACAGGCCTCATTATCTGTGCGAGCTAGAACATGTGCGGGTGTCATAAACGTGTCATAAAATGCATGTGACATTAGATGTGTGCTTATGTTTCATCACACACATAAAAAAGTTTACATATTAAACATGCAATGAATTAATAGAAGTGGGCAAATAATAGCCTCTAGTAATGTATGTGTGTGTGTGTGTGTGTGTGTGTGTGTATATTTAGCTACATATTCCAAATCAAAAAAATATACATTTAAATGTTTGAGATTGTGTTGTCACGTTTCTCTGTCTTTTTTTTTTTTTTTTTTTTTTTACAATTATGTGTTAATTGTCTAAATAAATATATAAAATTAACAAACGGCATATCTTGACATAGCTACATGTAAGTAATCTCACATAGCATCTGTTGGACACATTAAGTCCATACTTATTCTATGCATTATGCTATACTACTATACGATACAATATAATGCAAGCATACGTAGTGAAAAAAAGCCATTTGGGATTTAACTTAAAAATTATTCCTGTTTGAAGAAAAGCACATGTTTAAGTACAGCCTGGATTTCCTGAGAAACTCAAACTAAATATCAATAAGAAAACATTACCGCAAGTAAAACTGGAAGTAAATCTGCAAATAAAAAAACTATTTATTTACCACTGAAAATGAGTGGATGTGGGAAAAATCTGGAAAAAAGATTTAATACCAAATGTAATTGTCTAAGAAAAAATAAATAAATACAGATATTATATCTCCATAGTCTCCATCCACCCTAAAAAATGCCATTTTTGTGATGAAACCTTATGTTACACTGTCAATACCAACTGAGGCTTGAAAAACCTACATTTTAGGGTCAACAATGCATTTGAAAATTAAACCCTGTAATTAATACAGATTTAAATGCATTTTTTAAAAGGGATTTGACACCCCAAGTGTGTGTGTGTGTGTGTGTGCGCGTGTTTTGAGTGCATGTGCATGTGATTGGCAGGCCTTCATCCTGTATCGTCCCCATGGCATGTCTACTTCAGTAGAGCTGCAGCTAATGATAAAAAGTTATTCTTAGCGTGGGTGAGTCGGCTACGTGTGGCATTCCGGTCGCGACCGCTGCGCTCTGCACTTCCTGTAGTGAGCCAGCTCAGTCACAGCATCATAACACTCACATGATGAAAAATTTATACTCCACTTCCATCTTATTATAATCATTTCACCCCCACATACAAACTCAGTGTTCCTTTCTACTTTTAGAAATAAAAAAAGATTAGCATCTAACGTCATAACGAGTATTTCAGGGTTGTTGTTTTTTTTGTAGAACTCTACAACAGACACTTTCTCTTTCAGTAGAGTCCTTTTTAAGAACCTTTGAGAAACCCCTTTTATTGTCTTTGTCCATGAAATTGCTTCAGAGTAAACGCTGAACACAGGGAACATGCTAATATCATAAAGACAACAAACCCCTGAGAAATCTTGTCTACCATGCTCTGCATAATGGTTTCCACAGCAACAGTGACACATGAATATTCTCATGAATATTCATGAAGAGAGTACCACCTGACTGGCCTGTGAATGCCTTCATTCCCTAACCCCTAACCCTGACCCTACCATCTAACCCACCCCAACCCTAACCCTTCATGCCTAACCCTAACCCCTAACCCTTCATTCCCTAACCTCTAAAACTTCATTCCCTAACCCCAACCCTAAACCTTCATTCCCTAACCCCAACCCTATACCCCAACCCTAACCCTTCATTCCTAACCCTGACCTAACCCCTAATCCTACCACGTAACCCACCCCAACCGTAACCATAACTCTACTTGAACCCCTAACCCTAAGCCTACCCCTAACCAGTCAGGTAGCACTTTTCTCATGAATAATAATGAGTTCTACCACTTTGCAAAAGGGAAATTTGCTCCCTGGACTTCCACTGAAGCACCACCTCCTGATCAGCACACAAAAAACAGAGTGACTCCTAGTGTAGTCTTGCGTCTTGCACAGAGGGTATTAATAAGCACTCTAGAACCAGCAGAGTATGCAATATCCAGAAACAAAATGTCATTTGTGATTCACATGGCAGGTGCCACATATTCCTCCTTCAATCTGAGAGCAGCACAATCTCATCCACCGTGCGACTCGCCTCACTGCACGGTGCCTCACGAACGGCTGCTTCAAACCTAGACCTCAATTCCCAAGCTGCACTGCGATTCCGAACAGACGCCTGCATGATTATTCCCGGCTGTTCCGCATCTGAGCTGATTACAAAAGGTATATAAGGACTCGCTGGCACACACTCAGGTCACGAGGTATTGCTGTTGTTTTGTTTACATGCTGCCAAGTGATTTATAGGTTTCCATTCTGTCTCCTGGTTTTTGCTGTTATGATTTAGACTCTGATAATTGTTGTTTGCCTATCGCCTGACCCTAGCCTCTTTTCTGGGCCACATTTTTGACTTGTATTTTTGGAACTGTTGGAACATCGGTTTGGAAAATCCTGCCTTACCGTGGATTCGTAATAGCAGAGTTAAAACTGCAAACTTTTATCATATTTTAATGTAGTTGGACATTCTCTCTATTTACAGTAAACTAAAGTATTGGTATTCGTGGCTTCATTTGAGACACCTAAGATAATTTCTGCAGGCCAACAAGCTCACACAATAGTTCTCATGCTCAATTAATTCACGCCATGATGAAGACAAGCAACATCAATAGTGCCACATCATGGATTTGCATCTGAAACATAAAATGTCGGATTGAAAAAAAATCAGTTTGAAGTACTCCCTCACTTCAAGTAACCCCTTTTTTGAATCCAGAGCCCTAACCCTAACCCTAACTATGACAACCCTAACTGTTACCCAGCCCCAACCATATGTATCCAAACAAAACACAAGACTTTTGGCTGTTTTCATTTTTTTGAATGTATTCACAGATTTTTGTAAAATTGAGTTTTCCCTTGTGGAGACTGGAAAAATGTCCTCACAAGGTAAAAATAACAGGTTATCATCACATTGTGGGACCACACACGGACATTTATTCACACTTAGGGGAAATTTATCTTCCAATCCACCTACTAGTATGTTCTCAGGAGCTGGGAGAAAAATCCGAGACTCTGGAATAAACTTGTACAGACATTGAGAGAACATGCAAAACTCCACTCAAGCTCAGGATTGAACTGAGGACTCGAATACTGTCCATCACTTAACTGAGTAATAGTCTACATAACAAGCAATTAATTGACTAATCTAATAAACACTCAGAGCGGCATGGTGCCGCGGTGGGAAGCTATCACAGCTCCAGCATTCCGGTTTGATCTTCAGTTGGGGTAACTGTCTGTGTGGACTTTCACATGTTCTGGTCGTATTCATGTAGGTTTCCTCTGGGTTATCCAGTTTCCTCCCACCTCCCAAAAACAAAATGTGTGTGTGTCTGGTGCCCTATGATGAACTGGTGCCCCGTCCAGCCTGTATTCCCACCTGGAATGGGCTCCAGATCCACCTTGACTCTGCCCAAGATAACTGAAGATGAAATAATATATACATCTGTTTTTGTCATTATTTGTATACATTTCGGCTTCTTTTCCCTTGACGTATCCAGCTTGTACTATTTCCTAGTTTTGACTTGTACCTGTTCTAGCAGTCACTAAATACAGCCAATCCTTGTTTCTACATCTACCCCAGCACGTTGCACACGTTCTCTCCCTCCCTCAGCTCGTTCGGATTCCTCAGCCACGCCACTTCAATAAGTAACACCCACCTCCACGTGTCTGCTCCTGAGTGCTGCTACTGTGTCCAGCTACTGAATGCACACCCAGGCTTAATGACTGCTAAAGATCTTCCAGGACTGATATGAAACACTCCAAGCCTCTGTGTGGGTGGGAGCGGCACACAGAGAGAGACAGTGTGTGTGTTTCTTCTGCTTTTTCTACATGAAAAAGTCAAAACAAGTGGAAACACGACAGAATGTCTCCTGTTTCAAGGGAAAAAAATGGAGGAAATTCAGAAGAAAATAGAAGTACTGTGCGTAAACAGGTAATGAAGCCAGTTGGTTGTAGACGGAGATTATGTTCAGAGAAAATAGCGCAAGTAGAAACAAACGCAACTGAAAGTCCATGAGCAAATGATATATGCTTTATTACTTATGTGAAGCTTATAGAGAGAAAAATGCTTCTTATGTAAACACTTCAACTTTGGTGGTAAAGGTGTCATAATATTGAGGTACCGAGTTTAGACTCTGAGCTGAAGCAAGCCACTTGAACCCACAACGCGCATCACCACTGGACAAGCCAAGTATTTAAAAAATGACTTCGTTTATATCCCATGACAACTGATGTGCAAGTCCCAGGAAAATGGTGTCGTGGTCATCCTTCAGAAACGTTTGTATGCATATTTTGCATAACTGCTAGACTCGAGCACTGATCTCAGCTACGTAAACGTGTTACGTATGTACAGTGGTCACGTTTTCTCCTCGTAAACTGTTTTTACACCTGGTTTGTTTGCTAAGGCTCCTTTTTTTGTGGCGTTGTATTTTTTTTTCCACTGGTCTCATGTTTCAAGTACACCAAATTATTTGCACATGTGGACTGGTCAGGAATTTGGAAGCTGTGCTTGGTTGGTCATTTATTGTTCATTCGCAGAGAGGTCGTTTTTACCTTTGGAGGTCAGAGAAGTGCATTAATTACAGAAAATATAAAATAATATACAGTAGTAGTCAAAGGTATGGACACACCTACTCATTCATAGGTTGTTTTTTTTTTTTTGACCATTTTCTACGTTACAGAGAATGATACAGAAGACATCAAAACTACGAAATAACATATGGAACATATATGGAATTCTGTGGTAAAAAAAGAAGCGTTAAGCAAAATATATTTCATGTTTTAGAGTCTTCAAAGTAGCCAGTGTTTACCTTGATTACAGCTTTCACACTATTGGCATCATCTTAAGCAGCTTGATGAGGTTGTCACCTGGAACACTTTTCAGTGAACAGCTGAGCTTTGTCTAAAGTTCATTAGTGGAATTTCTTGCCTTCTTAATGCGTTTGAGATCATCAGCTGTGTTATGTGGAAGTAGTGTGGGGATACAGTAAATAGCCCAATTAGACAACTGTAGTAATCCATATTATGTCAAGAACCGCTCAACTAAGTAAAGCGAAAAAACATCATTACTTTAAGACATGAAGTGACGTTTCAGTAATAAAAATAAAGAAAAACCAGCTGTTTAGCTGTGTTTCCATTCAAACGATGTACAATTTTAAACCCATCCCCGAATAGTCCAAGTACCTCTCGCTGCAGAATCATATTCCAGGGGGTGGAGTCAGACCTGATCCAGCACCTCCTACCCATGTGGAGTTGAAACTAAGATCCGGGCATGGAGATAACTTGGTGTGTTTTGGCCCAGATATTTTTTTATTTCATGTTTTAGTGCATTATGTGGATCAGGGTTATGGATTTAGGAGTTGCTGGATCAGATCCAGCTCCACCGCCTGGACTTTTGCTTTTCTGAATCTACTTTCCAGTTTCCATTGACTAAACTCATGGAAATATCATGAAGGAAAAAGTGATTTGGGTGAAAAGACTACAATACAAATACTAAAGTTTGTTCATGACCTAAAAAAATTTCACCAAAAAAAAAAAAAAAAGAAAGAAAAGACAGCAGCAGATGAATGAAGAAATGTAACATCTGATGTTCATTCGTTCAGGTGTTGAAGAAAAGAACAAGGAGCTCAGGACAATGATACTTAAAGCCAAATTTGATTTTAAAAATGAAGTGGTGAATCAGTTTTGCACAGGAAATCCCAAACAAGCATGGGGGGGGCTCAATAGAATGATGGGAGCAGTATATAGGAAAGCAATGGGCATTTTAGATGATGAATCCCACCCCCTCTACCCTGAGTTTGAGTTGCTTCCCTCAGGGCGGCGCTATAGAGTACACATAGCAAAGAACCCGATTTTTAAGGGTTCCTTTATCCCTAATGCAATTTCTATGGTCAATAAGCTATGGAAAAGTAAGGGCCTGTTAGGGACATAGTGGGGAAAAAAGTAGAACTTGAGTGTGGTTGCTAATGCTCTCAGTATGGTATGTGGGTGTGTGTGTGTGTGAGTGTGTGTGGTGGGGGGGGGTTTGAAAAGAAAACAAAATGTATAATCCTTAAAATAAAGGCATACTGTTCCACAGGGAGACGTGAAGATCTTTCACTTCTGGCCAGATGTTGAATTTCACCAAAAATGCAGAACACTTTGCTTTGCATCATTTCCCATTTTTGTACTCTTATCAGCCTGTAAGCTTGCATCAGTAACCTCATATCATACAGTTTAAAGTCTGTTTAAACATTATTAGAGCTGAAATAAATAAAAAAAAAGTGATCTAATCTAGTTGATCATTCCTTCAGTCCTTCTTGACGTTATTTGGTGTGGAACATCCTGAAACTGTTTTCCTAACAGTAACTACGTGACTCATGATTCAGATGAATGTGACTGAAAACGAGGACGTGTTTACTCACAGATAAAAGCAGTCCAGTGCTGAATGAATACCTGGACACTGTGTCTCCTTTGATTAATTATTCTCCATCATTCAGCTGTGCGTTTCACAGATAGCAGGGATATTATGTGATAAAAATGCAACAAGGCTGGGCGATATGAAAATAGGATATTGATATAGTGATAAATTACGTCAGAGTGTACTTCTCTGAGTATAGTGGCTATTATCTTTTACATTTACAGCTTTTAGCAGATGCCTTTATCCAGTGTGAGAGCAGAAAGTGCTTGATAGTCTCTATTAAAACCATATCATCTTGTATCATGTTAAGGCTGGGCGATATGATCGATTATATCACAGGGAATTTTATTTTGAAATAAATGCGAGTTAGCTACAGTGAGCAAGAAACATGACAGATTCTCCTGGTCTAGCGGCTACTTTTCGATAACTTGCAGATTTGTAGCGTTTGTTTGTAGGTTTGCTTGTTTGCAGGGTTATCACAGAACCGATAAGTAGAACCGAAATTCTATTTACAGTATTTTACGGGTACATGGCAATTTGGATTAATAATTCAGAACCAAGTTTTGGTTGGTTCTAAATCTATTGTGAGTTGCATGGAAAATCTCTTACTGTCGTGGTGAAGGGAAAAGCAGATGCTGAAAAAGTGTGAGCTGATGGAAAGAGCTTTGTTTTTTGGCCATTTGACCAGCGGTAGCCTACGCTTTTATTTCATTATGACTTTGATGGATGGTTGTTTTGTTGAGCTTGACAATGCATCCAGATTTCACAAACTTCCTGGAAGATCTAAATCCCACCTCATCAGAATTTCTCAGAGAAGCACGCACCACTTGTTTACAACAAATTCACAATCGTGTTTAGATTAGAAACTCTTGGAAACAACAGAATGTCAGCATAAAGACAGAAATGGTTTACGGCTGAAGTTAACCATCGTTCAGCTTTGATTTGATAAATGGCAAGAGTGCCGTTATGTCAAATATATGCATGTTAACATTTCTGAAAGATGAAATTACTCCTTGATTTAATATTTTTAAGAGATTTGAGTGTTCAGAGGTCTGTTAAAAGCAAAAAAAAAAAAAACCCAATAGCGATGTTAATGTTTCAGCTGGCTTAAAATCAATTTAAAGACTCAAAGTATGTGCACTTAAGTTGGATGTTAAACAGAGTTCAGAACTGCTTGGTGTCTTTTTAATGTCAGCAGCAAGTCAGTACTTTACTGTGCATGCGTGGCTGCATCCTAAACCACTTTCACGTCACATGAAGTGAGTCAGAAAATCATATTAACATTCTTTCCTTAATACAATTTTATTCAAGGACAGCATTAATTCTGCAGCGTTGCGTAAAAGGGACTTCCATTATTCCAGCTTATTCACTGGGACCAATCAGCATAGAGATGTTGTACCACATGACCACACACACACACATATACACACACACACTTAAAGCACAGCAAGTCAGAATAAGATGAATAAATAAATAATGAATGAATGAATAAATTATAAAAAATAAGAAGAATGAAAAAGGGGAGAGACGACGTTAGAAAGCTCGGACTGAAATGACTCCAATGTCTAAACGCTTGTACTGAGGAGCAACAAATCTGTCTTCAGCAAATGTTCAATATTAGTATGTACTGAATATTAAATTCACAATTAGTAAACTAAACAATGACTAAACGTGTTGAATGAATGACTGAAGCGAGTGAATGGTGGCAGCATGTGCCGTCTGACTCACGACTCCTCAGTGACCTATTACACGTAGAGTATCTGCAAATTTAAAAACACCAATTTAAAATCTGAATTAAGATCTGAAACATGACTAAGGATTCAGCTAGAGGTTAATAGCACTGCTTTCATTTAGCCTCGGCAGGCACGTTGCGCTCTGGGCACGTATAATGATTAGATTAGATGACATATTGCAGTTGTAGGATTTCAGCATTTGCAGTACACATGTGCAGTAAATCAGTAACTCCGGAGCTTCTGCACTCTGCTACAATCACGTAACGATATCATAAATATGCGGTACATATTGCTCCTTAAAAAAATGGTCAAAGAATCCTGAATGAAATTAAGAATTAAGAAAATGATCTTAATTCTCATCCAAAAAAACTAAAGAAACAAATCCTTGGTTTCTGTTTCAGCAGCTCTGTTATTTCTTACATTTACATTCTCATAAAAACCAGAGACGTTTGGTCACGTTAACACATATTTTACAAACGCCGTAGGGATGGTGAAATAAATCCTGATAATCCGACTCTGCCTTCAAATCGCGTCTCTTTAACCTCTGTGAAATTCACTCAGACTTAATGAGTCATCTGGAGATCGAGTTGATTCTAAAAATGATCGTTACTGGTATTATTACTGCAGAGCAACAGTGAAGCCAACACGGTAATGTCTCCATTCATTTTGCTCCAAGGAACAAATCAGATTGTCTGCCTGGTCCGACGACGTGCTCTTTTTGCTATCTGTCTAAACCCCTGGACCGCCGCTAATAATCTCAGCTTCAATCTCATCAGCTGATACTGAACATCTCTGCATGCATCACTAATTACTAAACGGTGTGTCCGTCACCATCACTGCATCACTCTATGCTAAACGCACGCAGCACTACTATTTAATACAGCTAAATGATTTAGAACAAAAACGCTGAATCATCATTTATTCCAGTTACAGCATCATGTCGCTCCTCAAGCCACGTTGCCCGATACATTAATCACTAAATCTCCTTTTCATGGCTTACAAACTCAGCAGCTGGTCTGCTTTCAGGTGATTTTTCTTTGTTGTTGTTTCATTCTTGCATGCTAGCTGTCTGATTAGCCTCCTTGTATTCATTTATAGTGAATTAATTGGCTTTTACAGTGATCATTTGATCCTATCCGGTAAACCTGGCTACACACGTGTGCAACGTGACTCCCCAGAGTTTAATTAACACGTACAAGGGTTTAATTACTCTAATTAATCTAATCTTTAATTAGTCTCATTCTTACAGTGTCTGTAAAGCTTGTAGGAAGTGTTCACTGGACAGAGCAGGCGTTAGTGACTCACCATTTGCAGAACTTTTCATTTGCGAAATACATCAGCACTTTTTTTCAAGTTTTGAAACCCAGAAAATGCACAGCACAAATTTATTTTAGGAGAATTATTCAACTAAACATACATTTAATGTAGATTCAAGCCATTTTGGGCCATAAGTTAAAAGTTACATTCAATTTCACATTGTTTTTATTTGTTTCTAACTTTTTGAGCTTTAGATTAACCCCCATTTGATTGCAGACAATAAAAAAGAATAATAACAGGCAATGATGCTATACTCAAGATCGGAAATTTGAGGGAATTAAAAAAGAATGAGCTGATCCTAGAACTGGGCTTGGAAGATATATCTATATTTTTTTAACCGTAAAATACATTTTTGTATGTAAGCCATGTTTTTAGCCATGTAAAAGTATTTCTTCTTGATTTTTTTAAATGCTCCAGTTAACTAAAATTTGCTCATTCTGTACTCTTAATTCCTAAACTTAAGTTTAAAAGGTTCAGTACAAAAAACAATCTGACAACAATAAAGATACGACCTAATCTATAGCAAAAATGTTGCAAGAATACTCCAAACTGAACAAACAGCCAGATTACAGGGTTAATGTAACCACAAATCAGGCAAAACTCACTGATAAACCCTAGTTATCATATGAAACGAGAGATACTGCACAGTTTCATCCAACTTTCTAGCCAATGTGCATTCACTGGACTCTCACATCAGATCCAGAGAATTTTATAGAGTAACAGAAATTACACTCAACATTTTATAAACACTGCCCTTTCAGAACCCTGGAAAATGATGTGTAAATATCCAACTTAAAAGTTTGATAAATTTATCAATTTAAATATTCTATATAATGAAGAGTTATGAATGCTAAGAGTGGTGTTGCTGATACAATTTCTTACAAATGAACTTGCGTGAATATTTAAGAATATTTGAGAAACGAATAAACCGTGCTATTCCTTTACCTTTCTCTGCTGGTGCTACTTTTAAGCTACATTTGTAACTTTAATATGTTCAGTATGTTTCACCTGGAAAGTGTAACTTTAATAAAAAATAAAAAAATTAAAAAAAGAGATTTAAAGTACATCATTAGTATTACCTTTCAGTAAAGCTTTAAATGTGACCCTTTCTAGGTGAAAGATACAAACTAAAGATACAAAATGTGCACTCTTGAAGGAATGAAACAGTTTCATGGTTTTATTTTGAGCTTAATTTCTCAGATTTCTGAGTTTCATTATCAGTAGCTGAACAGTGTAGATGTAAAGATGCTAATGGTTTAATGAAAAATAATTTTCTCTATCCTGAATCTTCCTGACATTTCTGCTCTGAATCAAATACAGCCTTCTACAAATCAGTTCTAAAAAAAAAAAAAAAAAGAGTTTTGTGCTAAAAAAAGAGTCCTAACTTGAACTGTAGGCTGTGCTTTACCTAGAAAGGTGCATGTAGTGACCCTTTAAAGCCAAGCAGTAATAACTGTGTTTAATTTGTTAAAGGTGCACTATATCCACATTTCAAGGTGAAACATGCATATTAAAGGAAGTACAAGGACAGGCACTGTGTTTTCCTGAAAGTGCAGGTATTTAACCAGTGACTACTGAATTAGGGATCAGCTTTATTATAAATGTTTACGTTTTGGAGTTTAATCCAAGCAGGTTGCCAACATGAAGCTATTTTAGTCTAAGCAGTATAAAAATCCAGCAAAATGAAATCCAGAGAGCCATACAAACGCTGTAAGAATGAAACCCGCAAACTTGGTACCTCTTGTTTTGTTTTCTTGCTTTGCGTTTTCACTCGGCGCGCGCGTCCCGAGTCCTCGCGTGGCACCCGCTCATTTCCCGCAAAACTTCATCGCCTTTTTCACTGAGCTGCTAATCCACTTCTGAATCCTGCTGCACCTTTGTTGTTGATGATGAGGATGATTATGTTGATGTTTTTTCGACTTTACCCTTCGGATTTTTAGCGTGGAGTCGGCTTTGCGCGCAGGCGGACTTGGCTGACGCACACGCGCACGCGCGCACAAACGCACACACACATACACACACAGGCACATAAACACCCCTTCTCTCTCTCACACACACACACACATACGCAGACACACAGACACTCATACACACGCACCGGCGCGCGCTAAAAGTGAAGCACGAGCGCGGCGAAAGGTCTATTTGGATCCCCGTGACGTAACCGCTCCTGTCCTAACGCTCAATCAAACCAAAGTGAAAGCGGAGACTTAAAGCACGAGAGCTGTGCGACTGACCAGGCACGCACTGAAAACGCGTGACACATTCTGTTGCAGTAGATTACAATACATTTTAAACACACACACACATACTTGTACTTCTGTCTTTGTGAGGACACTCACTCGCTTTATGCACTCCCCAGCTCCTTACCCTAACCTTCATCATCATAACTAAACCCCTGACCCCAACCCTCACCTTAACTCTGACCTCTAAACATAATTCTGACCTGAACACTAAAACCTAGTCTTAACCCTCAAACTGCCCTCTGAAGAAGTGAGGACCAGCCAAAATGTCCTCACTTCCCAAAAATGTCCTCACTCTGTTTAAATTTCACTTGAAAAAAACTTGACCCTATTACTAAAGTGTGTTAGTTTTAAGTGTGTTGTAATTGCACTTTCCAGTGCGACCCAAATGAGGATGGGTTCCGTTTTGAGTCTGGTTCCTCTCAAGGCTTCTTCCTTTTGTCATCTCGGGGAGTTTTTCCTTGCCGCCGTCACCACAGGCTTGCTCATTAGGGATATATATACATTCTATATATATATATTTATAAGTTTATATTGAGAATCTATATACTTCTGTGAAGCTGCTTTGTGACAATGTTGTTGAAAGCGCTATACAAATAAAATTCAAATCGAATAAATACACGCTTCAGTCCTCAATATGAGCCAAGTACAAGTACACACACACACACACACACACACACACAGCTGCTGCTCATGCTGCTACTATTAAACATCACTCAGTGATACCTTTAATCCACTCACCATACAGTTTATAAGGAACACCTGTATACCTGATGATTCGTGCAATTATTCAATCAGCCAATCATGTAGCAGCAGGGCAATTCATCAAATCATGCAGAAGCAGGTCAAGAGCTTCAGGTAATGTTCACATCAAACAGAATGAGAATAAATGTGATCTCTGATGACTCTGACCATGACATGCTGTAGGTGACTGATGCAAGACTGTTGAAGATTGTTAAAACGTTTCCTGTGCTGTGTCTCAACTCGTGTACTTCCGTTAGTAGAAGTCCATGTAGTACACTGTGCATTCTATGTACTTACTTGTGTAGGGTGCAAATTTCGACAGGGCAGTGTCGTCTCAAATCGAACACTGCTTAACGGAAATGACGTTTGACACATTTAACAGCAGTTGTCAGGTAACGCACCAGAAAATCTGCTGGCTTTTTTTTTTTGACTCACTTCTTTAAAAAATGAATGTGTTTTTAATTTTCCTCTCTTGTGTTCATAGATATTTTGCGTGACATGGAAATTAAGTTGCCATTGGCGTCAACAACTGGCTAACTGGCTAACGTCTACATGCACAACGTATCAGCTCCACTCTTTCCCATCTATCAGTGAAAAGGGAGCAGCACTGGATATATTTTATTTGACACTGACATGATGGTGTGTGGGGTGCTGATATGAGTGAATCAGGTACAGCAGCGCTGCTGTAATTCTTTAGAAATGGACAATGATGAATGCAAGAGGATGATTAACACACGCTGAGCATGAAATAAAGTGCTTCAGTTTCTACACTTAAACACTTAAAAGGTGAACAACAAGGTAGGCGTGCCCCCAGAAACCCTGCGGATTCACTTATAACAGCAACACACACACACACACACACACACACACACACACACACACGTCAGTGCCACTGCTGTGCTGGCAATGAAACACCAGCAGAGTAATATCTGCTCAGCAGTGGTCCGTTTCCACTGATGAGTAGGATAGACAGGGCTGGCAGATGGGCTACAGTCAGTAATTGACCTACAAAATGTGAGTGTGAGTGTAGTGTGTAAGAATTTATACAGCATAATAAATACAAGGACTCAGACCATCTAGCATACATGCTATCTGATGCTTTAACAAAATGTAAGGACAATAAAAAAGACACTGGAAAAATGCTTTTGTAGGAAAATAATCACCAGCAGGGCATTTGAGCATCACCGTGTTGTAATGATGTTATAATACACTGTGGTAATTTGGTGCTTGAACCTAAGCAGCGCTTAGCTTTATCATTTATTTGATAATCAATTAGCTAAGGTGTAGCAGCTGCGCCTGTTCTTAATCAGGCGTCAGCAGGAAGTGGCTTCATCCTGGGGCACCTGATTAACGTCTGCGCATGTAAAATTGGCTGTGAGGTCGATCACGCTGGCAAACATGCCATATAGATTGAATATATTGCTAATGCAACCTTGACATAAATTGATCCAACCTTACTGTTATACATACATATAAAAAAAAAAGAGAATTTATGAGATACTGCTTATAGCTACTACAATGTAAGGGATAACCGGAGCCGACTTATTTTCTTCCACAACATTGATTCTGTAACTATAAGCAGTTAAAAAGGGTGATCTATCACGCAAAAATGTAATTGTTGTGGTGTACGAGGAAAAACCACATCAGTTGTAGGGGAATAATCAACTTTAGAGTTATAATGTCATGTTTTATTTCTTACATAAGGTGTTGAGTTTAACTCTATAGCAAGGAGGCTCTTCTTTAATCCCAAATGCAGTTTTTTTTTAGCGTCACCAAAGAAAGTCCGCTGTGCCGAAGGATTAAGTTGCATTAACAGTTCCCATACCTAGTTTCATTCCTGGAAACTTGCTTTCCTGTCCACTGAACTCTGTCCATGCACAACAAACACACACTGTGTCTGCACACACCATTCCCATAGGGACTGTGTGTGTGTGTGTGTGTGTACTGAGTGGGTTACACAGGCTAAACACCAGGCATGTGCGACTGCTCATGGCATGCCAAGTTAACGTAAATACTGAAATACGGGAGCCATGGGTCACTGTCTTATGTGTTAACACTACTGCTTTACTGTTAAAAAAAAAGCATTAACGCACACATTACAGCCTGCGAGAGAGATGTGTTTCAGACTGCATGCCTTCCACATGTTGTTCTGCAGGACTTCTTTAACCTGTGGGCATCAAATAAAGTGAAAAATATACGAGCGTCAAGCGGCAGTTCACTGAAAGTTCAAAGCATATTTTCTTCCAAAGTTCCCCCTTTACCTGTGAACTTTGTCCCGTGGCGAGGTTCAGTGGCCCCTTGTGCCGATAAGCCAACATGAGTCAACACAAGACACAGAGATTTTAGTTTTACTCAAAACAGCTGCCTCCTCCCATGAGGAAAGCTGCTGAGGCTGTATTTCCCTAATGCATGTTCATATCTCCTGTCTTACTGTACCTGACATTGGGTGTGAGGATCCCAACTTCTGCCTGTATCACGTGATGCATCTGTCTATCCAAATATGTTGTACAGTCAGTGGAATTGCTAATATGTTCTAAATAGGAGTGGAAAATTCCTCTGAAATTCTTGTGCATCAGTGTCCCAGTATCTAGTGGAAAATTTCTTTTTAAAGAGGATGTCTATATGTAAATGTCATGTAACCAGGGCTCAAATCTGAGGAGTCAAAGAATGTGTTGTCCAACTGCTAAACATCCAACCATATAAAACCATTTTATTCATCCCGTTTGCTTTGTGGTATTCCTTAAAACATCTATCATAGTATTATTATATCTATAACATACTATAATTATATCTATTATAGTATTATTATCCTATGTTTTATCTATCTACAGATATCTATTATTGTCATAAAATGGGGGGGGGGGGGGTGTTACTAATCCTTCCATGCAGTATATTAGTATTCCATTCTATATCGACATATTTCAGTATGGACATTTTCAATCAGTATAAACAAATGAATTATTTCATAGCTGTAAGTCTGGTATAAGATTAGTCGGGGTTTCTGTGTGTGTAGAGTAGCGTGGCTCTGTGTCTAGCTGCCTGTGAGCAGGTTGATAGGAAAAGGGAGGAGTGTGAGCCCTCTGCTGGGCAAACAATTCACAAACTGGTAAAAAAAGAAATACTCATGAAAAGCTGCAAATTCTTAAAGCCCTGATGTCTACTTTCATGTGAGCCATTAACCACTGCTGTGGAGCATAACATCATAAATAAATCCAGTGCTTAATGCAGACATAACCAAAACAGGTGCAAATGAAAGAGGATTGATAAGCTCTTGATCACAGTGGAACTGACATTTGTCTGTTTTTTGTTTTTTTTTAAACCTGGCATTTTTCTTTAAATAGGCTACATTGCTTAAAAGTCTAGTACAACATATTACTAGAAATCCTGCCAAAAAAAACATTAAACTTGTATCATGATTGTACAACTAATCCAGATTTCCTTAATTTGATACGCTGTCACACCAATCCTAGTTCTGAACAAACAAAAGGAAGCACTCACTACTGTTTTGTGGCCACCAGACCTAAACATTAACTTTATATCAGGCAATTTACTAAAAATAAAGTGTTCCCCAAAGTCGAAATTCACACCAGTCAATCTCCTAGAGCAAACCAACTAAACTGTGGTCAGATCTACACACTCAAACGCTGGACAGTCATGCTTTTGTGAGCATGAAAACAGACCTTAATATCAATCGACCTCGTTCACTGATGGATGCAAAGAAAAACTCCTCATGTATTTTCTCAGAGCCAAAGAGCTCCTGATTAGAATTACTCAGAGGGAACTGGCAGTGTGAAATATTGGCTGCCTTACACAATCTAGCTTAAGCAAATATTGCACATGGGATTTCTTGCCAAGCCTGTTGTCCAGTGTATATTTAAATGTTTATTATGAGCTGGAGATATGGTTAGGAGATCCAAAGCTGCTTTAAACCAAAGCCCTTAAGCAAGCTAGATTATGAAACCTTATGATAAAGGTGCCTTATTGCTGAACTTAAAACAGCTGCTACATCCATCCATCCATCCATCCATTATCTATACCGCTTTATCCATCTGGGTCGCGGGGAAGCTGGAGCCAATCCCAGCATCTTCAGGCGAGAGGCGGGGTACACCCTGGGCAGGAGAGATATGTCTCTCTCTCATGATATGTGTCAGAGAGAGTGTGTGTGTCGGAGAGGGAGAGTGTGTGTGTCGGAGAGGGAGAGTGTGTGTGTCGGAGAGAGTGTGTGTGTGTGTGTCTGTTGGAGAGAGTGTGTGTGTGTGTGTGTCGGAGAGAGTGTGTGTGTGTGTGTCGGAGAGAGTGTGTGTGTGTGTGTGTGTCGGAGAGAGTGTGTGTGTGTGTGTGTCTGAGAGAGTGTGTGTGTGTGTGTGTCGGAGAGTGAGAGTGTGTGTGTATCGGAGAGAGAGAGAGTGTGTGTGTGTCGGAGAGAGAGAGAGTGTGTGTGTGTCGGAGAGAGAGAGAGTGTGTGTGTGAGACCAGTATACATCCCAGTATAGGGTGAGACCCAGCACCCCATACACATAGTATCCGACACACACACACACACACTCTCTCTCCGACACACACACACACACACACACACACTCTCTCTCTCCGACTCACACGCGCACACACACACTCTCTCTCTCCGGCACACACACAAACACACTCACGCACACTCTCTCTCCCCGACACACTCTCTGACACACACACACACTCTCTCTCTCTCCGACACACACACACTCTCTCTCTCTCTCTCTCTGACACACACACTCTCTCTAACACACACACACACGCAGCGAGAGAGAGACGGAGAGGGTGAGAGATCGCCCAGATCATTTATCTGTAAGCACCCACACATCATCTCCATGTAGGATTCAGTTATCACACTTATTCTGAACTTTCCTTCACACATAACACCAAAATGAACCATGGAGCATTACGCTGTACCAGGACATTTTCACATAACAAAATCTGTTGCTTATGAAATATGAAGTCTATATATAGTGCCTTGCATAAGATTCCATCCTCCTTGAACTTTTCCACATTTTGTAATGTTACAACATGGAACTGAAATTGATTTAAGTAGAATTGTATGTCATGAATCTGCTACAAAATACCCAGTAATACTGAAGCAGGGGTGGCGAGAATCTATATCGTTTGCAAAATAGGATAATTACAAATAAATAAATATTTTAAGCTAATATAAATAAATAATTACAACTAAAAAAATCATAAAGTTGTGATTGTGCAAGTGTTCACCTCCATTGCTGTAAAACCTCAAAATTAGTGGGTGCAAAGAGCTGCCTTCAGAAATCAGGATTAGTAGAGTCAACCCATGTGCAATTAAGGTGTCCTGATCTTCATATGAATACAACTGTTCCTAGAAAAACCCAGAGTTTGTTTAGATAGCATACCTCAGCAAACAGACCATGAAGACAAGTTATGGAAAAGTGTATATTAGGGTATGGTCATAAAAATCTTATGTTAAATGCAAAATAAAAAGAACATGTCACAAAAGAGACTCTGATGTGATGTCCACCAAATGAAGGTGAGATGGATAAGGAGGGCATTAGTCAGAGAAGCAACCAAGAGGAGACTTTTCATTCTGAAGGACCTGGAGAGATGGAAGCTGGAGAGCTCAGATGGACGAAGCCATTCACAGGACAACCATAGCCCGAATATACCACAAAGACTGTACTTTATGGAAGTGTGGCAAGAAGAAAAGCCAGTACTGAACAAAAAGACAATTTGAAGTCCCATTTGGAATTTTCCAAAAATCCCATTTGGAGTTTTCCAATAATACGACTCTAGTCCAGTTCTCTAGTCTGATTAACGGTGATAGAGCATTTTGTTCCAATCCATTCCCACAGTGAAACATGGTAGTGGTAGCATCATGTCGTGGGAATACCTTTCATCTGCTGGGACTGATAAACTGGTGAACCTAAATCCTAGAAAAAAGTCTGCAAAAAAACCCAACTTCACAGCAGAGCAGATGTTTAGCTTCCAGAAGGACAACAAGAAGTTCAACAGCAAGTCACAATAAAAAAAATCCCAATCCTTGAATGGTAAATATTCCAGTTAAGTCCATTTCAATTCCATGTTGTAGCACTGCAAATTGCAGAAAAGCTCAAGGGGGCTGAAAACTCGTACAGCACAATAACAGCTCATATTTTGGATTTTAAAAACTTTTTTTTGGCAAGACAGCTACCCTTGGATCTATAAAGAGAAACCCTAATCATTCTTTGGGATCAAATCTCATTTTATCTATTACTTGAACAAGGATGTCCTGTTGACCAATTTTAATTTATGATCTATTTAGATTTTCATAGCAATACCATTGTAAAATTGATAATGAAATCATTTTTAGCACTATTCCACTCTGGGTGAAAAAAGTTAAAAATTTGTTTTTATGACATCACTGTTGCTTTGTCTAATTGGCATTTATGTAATCCACATTCACATGTGTAATCCACATAAAATGTTGTTTTTCTGTAATTAGATTAGGTTATAAATGTCGCAGTAGAAGGAGCATCTTTCAGTAAAATTTGAATGAACTCTTTCTCCTTTTTCACTTTTTGAGGTTAGCAAACCCCAATGAGATATGTGCAAAAAAGAAAGCTCAAGAAAGCTTATAGTTTTGAGAATTATATCATGTTAGAAAATGTCAAAATTTGACCATATGAAGGGTTTTTCCAGGCTGACACACATATTCAATAATATCAAATAAAAAGCTGAGAACTGAAGCTTTTTGAACATCCCTCCTCCCTAAAGCCTATACTTTACAAAAGATGATATTTTATCCATTTATAGCTTCCCTGGAGAATATGTCAACCAAATCCTCCCCTTAAATCTGAGATAGTTTTCTCCTATATCAAAATTTCTCCAAAAACTTTGCACTTTACTTTTGGCTCACAGAAGATGTCCTTGTCCTTTCTTCCACTTCTTCCCCCATGGCACGCTTGACCAGTTTGTCAGTCACAATTAACTCACTCTCTCTCTCTCTCTCTCTGCCATACCTCAGCTTTGTTAAGGAAGTTCTTATGCAACTGTAACTTATCAAGTTAGTCATTATTTAAAGTAGCTAAACTGCAGCTTTTGCTAGCTACCAATACAAATTAGCTAACTACAATGCTATTTTTAATATGAATAATAAAACTTGTCATCACTGCTTGTTATTCATACCGCAGGCACTGGCTATTAGCCTGAATCATACCCTAGATTAGCGATCAAGTTTAGCTCCATCAGTTTAACCAGTTAGCTAATCAAACATGCATAACCGGAACAATAGCAAACTCCCCACCTTTGTATGTGTTTAAACTGGTTTTGAATGGCGATGTTGTCATTTTCTGTTTGCCTAGGTTACACACAAATATGTATCTATTTCTTTCACGCTTACAATGCTGACCATGGATGTTCAATAGTCTTGATTTCATTCCCTGTAGCTATAGTGCAATCTCATTATGCAAATCCTACACTAATTAGAAATATTACACTTGGTCCCTGGTGGATACAGGAGCTTTCACATTGCAGACAGCTGAATTCAAAAATAATGTGGGTTACGACATGGGAAAAGGGTTTAGCATTGTGTCATGCTACATTGCTGTTTGTTTGTTTCAAAAAGTAGCTCGTTAGTGGAAAAGCCACATTGTTTTAAAAATTGTTCAGCTTATGTGACACTACTAAAATATAAAGTCAAGCCATCAAAAAAGATGGTATTGTATCTTGTAGCTAGCTTCTCCAAAACTGGTCATAGTTAAATAATCAAAGATCTCACTATGAAATAGTAAGGAGGGCAGTCATGGTGATCTTTGGTGGTGCAGATGCAGGAGGCTGAGTGACAAGTCTTGGGAGGTTGTTGCTTTTTACACCGGGGAAGTCCAACAGTCTAGGACCTGCTTCATATTTCTTTTAAATGGACCAAACACATAGTTTAGTAGATGAACTTTGAAAGAGCACTGGAATGGATCGACACTCTTTCTATGTTTGCTTCAGAAAATGTTGTAAGAACACCAGGAAATTTCTCCTGTATCCAAAAGTGTCCAAAAGTGGAATGAATTGGTATGACATCTCCCATCACTCCAGATGTCCTACCGATTTGTAACAATGATCCTCCACATGAGGCAAAGTCTTCACCACACGACCTTGGTGAAAGATGGTCACATTGTCAGAGTAGTTCCTGACATTGGTGAGGTTAAAGCTGGCTGTCTGAGAGATACTCTGGGCTTGTGGTTTACTGACGGAGATCAGGCCTTTTCTACGGTGTCTTTGGTGACCCTGTTTATAGAATAAAATATCAGAATACAAAATAATAGATTATAACTTATTTATTGTGGGAAAAAAGTCATCTTTGGTCACAACACCACAAACTACATTGAAACTTTTTTATAATTTTAAGAATGCAGACAAAATGAAGCAGTCAGGACATGGATACAGACTGAATAACTCTATTTTTTAAGTGAAACTCAACTTAACTCATACTCTATGGCAAAAGTACTCTCTACTTTACTCTCTGGGACTCCTTTAGCCTCATCTCTCCTCTCTTTGGTGTATGAAGCACTTCTCTGTGGCAGTCAACAAAGATGGACAATATTTCTGTGATCCATGAATCCTTTAGTCTCTAACATATGTAAGAGTCATGTATAGTTTAACATAGCAGATGCTCTAGCTCTGGGCAGTTTTTCTAACTGATTTAAGCTTGGCATTTCAGCAGCTGTTGGCTCTAGAACTTCCCAAGACGGTTGTGCTTTTGCTATTTCTCATTTTCCCATGCAAAAAAGAAAAAAGCATGTTTGTGGATCTGCTGTTTATATTTAAGTCTGTCTTTTCACCATATCACTGTAGCTATGTATATCGACAGTATACTCTGTACGCAAAACTTTATATTATGTTTTTTGTTCCAATGACCTTGTTGTAAATAGTAATAATAATAATAGAAAATCAAATAAAGGAAAAGATATAAATACTATAAATTAAGAAATCATTATTATTATTATTATTATATACAATCTAGATCTAAATTTTGTCTTTAGGTCCGAAATATTTATCACTATAATATGGCCCCTTAAGCACACTGCATATTTATATTTAACAGTTCTGTCTATGATTAGGGCATTTCTTGCACAGGCTTCACAATTTTACTCTGCAAGTGTGTCAGTCTCTAATAAAACACCCATTTATAGTTGTACCACACAAAGATTAGCTGTTGGTCTAAAACAATAATTTGTAAAGTAAACTAAAACATAAGAAACTTCAGAGGTTCAGAAATGTGTATGATCTTTATATATGAGTGCTGTTATAGAACAATAATCAACAACAGGGTACAGTGATGCAGCCAGGTTACTGTTACCAACCCAAAACTTCTTATACCACAACAATTTGCCAATGCTTACATTTTATTTATATTGATTGAAGATCAACATATCATACATTTTAACCATTTATAGTTGCATTTATTGTTATGGAATATCTACAAAACAAGTTATCATCACTTACATTATAGCAGCTATAAAAGCCTCCCTTTTTCAACAATGTAAAATATGAAGTTACAGCTTTACCTCTGACTCTTATAAAGCTCTGACACTGGAGACTCCTTCTATAAATGTTAAATTAACGTCTTCAGAGAGAAAACATCATCATAAAAATGATTATATACATTTTCTTCTCTGTTTATGTGAAGCCTCCTTGTGAAGGAGCTGTTACTATAGAAACAATAGCGTATTATATCGAGAGCATTAATATAAAAAGAAGCATTAGAAGCTGCACTACTGTCAGAGCTATTGATATCGTTATTTTTTGACTAATCAGATTTGAGAATTTAACAATGCTGTGGTTTAAATATTGATATATAAATTTAAGTTTATATTTTTAAGTTTATATATTGTACAAGCTTTTTTTTTTATTAAAAAAATTGTTTGTTTCAGGGATTGGGATTTTATGAGTATCTGAGCTCAGGTTTTTGGAATAATCACGCTTTCTGTGTTTGTTGTTTTTATTTTAGAAGAGTTCAAAATCACATTTCCTTCAAGTGTTACCTTACCTGTTGTATCTGTATTTTCAGCTTTAATCCAAACTGTTTGAATGTAAAGCAAGGGTTCTGCAATTACAAAGTGAATGAAATGACAATCAGATTAATAAAACCAACCCCTACATGGATTCACATACCATATTTTTATTATGTTAATGAGGTAATTTTACTAGCTTTCTTGTAACCTCAAGGTATTTCTGTTATCACAGAATGATAAAAGTCGGCTTCCTTTGTAGATATCTGGACACAATATGACATGATTCATGTTGATGTTGCCTTTGCAGCAAGAAGGTTCTGTGTTTGACTCGGGCCTTTCTGTGTGGAGTTTGCTTGTTCTCCCTGGGCCTGCGTGGGTTTCCTCTGGGTGCTCAGGTTTCCTCCCACAGACCAAAGACATGCAGATTAGGTAAGATGGCTACTCTAAATCACCCCATAGGTATGAATATGGGTGGGAATAGTTGTTCATCTCTGTGTCAGACCTGCTATAGACTGATGATCTGCCCAGTGTGTACCCTGCCTCACACCCAAATCAGCTTGGATTAACTCCTGCTTCACCGCGAGCCAGACGGATGAGCGGTATAGAAATATGGATGGATGGATGGATTCATGGATTCATGTTGATCTTGTGACTTTCAGGCTTTGGCTACTGTATGTCTGCTAACTTGATATTATGTCAAGACCTTGGAAAGAAACTTGAATTTCTCATCTTTTCATAGCGTACATAACCCCAATATCATCAGATCTCACTGATGTAAATAAAATATCTGAATCCACAGTATACTAAAGACTTCTGTAATATACAATTTGAGATCATTTGAGAGTTTTTCTCACAGTAATGAACTGGGAATATTCGAGCTGAGCATTCAACAGAGGCAATAATCCTCTCTAATAATAACTTTAGCACAATAATAATAATTTTGGCATTCATTCAAATTGTAGTCAGACCATGAAGTAAAAAGGAACAGAGCATAGGACTTATGCAAATTTGATTGGTTTGTGGTGGCACGGTGGTGCAGCAGTGTTGTCTGGCAGCTCCAGTGTCCTTGTTTCTCCATTTTCCTCCCACATCCCACAAGGAGGTTATCCTAACTTGCTCCTAGGTGTTAATGAGTGTGTCAATGGTGCCACACTGTGAATTCCAGAGTATATTTCTCCCTCACACCCACTGTGACACTGACCAGGATAAAGCTTTTACTGAAGATGAATTAGTGCAGCGATGAGATTTTCATAGACAGATTGTGGTAGAGCTAATTTCACAAATCATCCTGTTGGAACATTTTAAGCATTAATTCTGTTAATGAAATCCTTTATAGGAAAAAAAACCCCAAAATCCACAAAGAGTAAAACAACATGCTTACTGAATAAATACTGAGAAGTTCCCAACTGAAACCTGGAGAACAGGGCGGGGCTACACATGGGGCGTAGCTACTTGTGTAGCCCCACCCCTAACCCTAACTATAGCCATAACCTACAGGCGGGATTACATGTGTAACCCCGCCCCCAAAACCCTAACCCTAAACCAAGAGGTGGGACTATACGTGTAGCCATGCCCCCAACCCTAACCCCAACCATAACCTTAATGCTTGGGCAGGGCTACACATGTAGCCCCACCCAATGTGTACCCCTGCCCGATTCCCCAGGGTGCAGCTGGGTGTACTTGCAAATATTACACCAAGAAATTATACTCTGGGAATCATCTATCCCTGGGAAACAACATGACGTAGGTTTTTAATAAAAAGTGAAACAGCAGATTTACTATTTTAAATACCTTGTTTTCTTCTTTTTATTGATCATCCTCTTTGCTTCATCTGTCTTTCAGACATTTTGCCATTACGGCTCAAGAATGCAAGTAAATATTAAACCCAATCCATAAGCTCTGATATGCAAACCCGAGACATCTTGCAGTGAACATTGAAGATTTGAATACAAATGGTGAATAAAGATGCAAAAGTTTGCTTGATTTGAAGAGCTTGAGTGGTGAGATCAGTCACTGTGCACCAGGGAGCAAAGCACAGAGAAATGCTTTCAGGCAGCAGGTGATTAATACGAATAAAAAATAAAACCATTACCATTTATCTGAATTATGGGGACATTAGGCTAAAGCCAATCAGCCTTTATTAGCAAATCACGAGAATCTGTCACGACGAGGGTTATTACAGTATGACTGAACAGGCCCAGTCAAATACCAGGCCATGCATCATCACTGAAGGTGCAAAGTGCATCACTGTCACTTTTTAAAAGCATCATTATGGGATACGTGGGGTATTGAGAGTGCTCAATCTTGGGTCACATAATTGAATGCTTTCAACATATCGGAGGTGAGAGACCTATCCTCAGTGTTTACAGCTTAATTATCGCTGGCTAAATGAAGATAAGACAAGACAATAAGTTTTGTCAGGCATTCACTCAGTGGTCTATAATGAAATTCAAATAAACAAATAAATAAGTAGGACATAAGTAATTGCTTGCTTACTAAGGAAAACTGTCTTATACACCAGAATGAACCTACAAAAGTTCACAATAAATTTCTATTTCTTTCTGCTGGAAAATGATGTGATTGTAATTTACTTGTAAGAAATTAGATCCATTTCAATTTTCTACTAAAGAAATATGGAATTAGGGAGGAGGGATATTCACAGAGCTGCTTTATATTCAAAGTTTTGTGTGTGCTAATTGCTCACCAAAAAAAAAAAAAAACCCACAATGATTTCGTATGTCAAGGAAACTTCCGGAGGAGTAAAACTGAACTTGAAAAACAAATACAATGACTAAAGGCTGTTTAAAATCTGATATGAATAAAAGAATAAAAGGTTGCAGATGTGTGTGTGTGTGTGTGTGTGTGTGTGTGTGTGTGTGTGTGTGTGTGTGTGTGTGTGTGACTGGTAATGAATAATGCATGGAACCTTTTCGAAGGCTCTGCAGAAATGTGCTGTCCGTGTGAGAGTGCAGCGAATCTCCAGTGATGGAAAGAATACAAAACACACTCCTTTGAGTAAAAGTGCTGCTACTGTGGTAATAATTCACTTGAGTAAAAGTAAAAATACTGATCATGAAGTAAGAGTAAATAAGCCATCTGGTGAAATACTGCTTGAGTAACAACTTTACAGATTACTTTTTATATGTTGGAAACTGACAATCTGAAATTGTTCTGTTTTTTTTTTTTTATATTGTTCTTATTTGAACTAACCAAGTGAGATACACTGAAGGGAAAACCACCTCCATTATCCACAGTATATAATATAAAGAAAGGTAACATTAGCTAGCCAGTAATAGCTAATGCAGTTGTGGTTTCATTAGCTAGCTAGCTCATGTTAATGCACTCATTTTTAGCTATCTATCAAGAATGCTCCTTACAGAATACCGATTGTCACATTTAAGTGACGACGTAATTTCGCTACCAAATTTTCACTCTGTAAACATCAAAAGACGTTTGGGTGAGCTAGCTAGCAACTCATTCAGCTAGCTAATGGCTTCCTGTCCATGTTTCTGCAGGTTGGATGTTGGCTTGCATAATTTACAGATCATCATTATGATCTTTTCTGATAAAATGGGTGAGAGATGCTCATCTGTCTTCACTGTCTCAGTCGTTGCTTGAATTATTATAAATTTATGCATACTGTCATTTATTTGGCTGATAATTTCTGGGGTTAAATAGTGATCAAAAATAAGTGTAGTGAAGTTGAATGTTTATTTATTTATTTATTTACATAAAACTCAAGTGATTTAATTAGACTTCATGAAGGTCAGTCACAGTGGACCATTATAGTACTCAAGTACTGTAATGAGAGTACATGTAGGTAATTGCTTTCCGATATCTAAAAATCTATCATATCTATCTGATTGATTATTTTAATTAATAATTTTCTCATTATTATGAATTAATTTATTATTTTTGTTTTATATTAATTTTGTAAAATAGCTATATTTGTGGCTGCAATTTCTGTTTTGTTTTGCAATTTTGCTTTTTTTGTTAACATGAAAGACACAATCCTCAGAATATCCGGCTGCTAAATCAGTTTTGCAGGCATTTCCAAGTTTGCATGTGTTTTCACACACACACACACACACACACACACACACACACACACACACACACACACACACACACAGGTTTAGTAAATCTGGGCCTCTTTTATAAGCTTCTACATCTTACCTTTAACCACCATGTGTAGATCAACCAAGGCTTTCACTTTCGTCTCTTAAAGTCTGACAGGAAAAAAATGCTAATTTATGCACAGACAGGAACTCTTCACAGGGTGGCGGTGTATATTGTTGATTGTATTCTTGACAGCCTTTGAGCTGAGGCAGGTGGACAATAACCTCCAGCTTCAAAACACATCAACTGCCAGTCACGAGCTGCCAAAGTGACAAGAGCTCTCCTCTGTCTCTCTCTCCGCCTCTGTCTCTGTATCCCTCTTATCAACACTCTCATCTATCTACATTCTCAGCACATTACCCGTTGTGTAAAAAGCATCCCATTCTATTTACAGCTATCCAATTTGTTTGAGAGCTCATTTTTGAGAACCCAAGCATGTAATTATCATTTTGAACGCTTTATTCATGCTTCTCAAACGTTTCATTTGGCTCCATATGGGAATACACAATATTAAAAATCTGCATTGCAGAACAGTAGAAGCGTAACGTTGTGCTTCAGTCACACTCTTTAGGTTCATCCGCTGTGTGTTTCTATCTCTGGAGGCGAGACAGGCGACTCTTAAGACTTGGTCAATGAGCACGCGATGAGGCTTGAAAAATGTTTGGACACTTAAAGATAAACTCCACCCTGAAAATATTTATATAGAAATATCTGTGAGGTGTTTAGTGAGTCTGGTGCTCTATTTCTATTAATTCTAATTCTATATTCCTGTGGGAAGTTAGTGGAGGTGTGCTGCTCTGATGTCACAGGGGGACATTGTATTCGGTAGTGCAGGAAAAATATATCAGTGGACTCAAACATAAGCCATAAGTCACTCATCATTTTCCAGTGATGCTCAATGTTAACACAACTCTAACATACAATCTTGGAGACTTTGGTACAAATGCTGGAGTCAAAGTCCCAGAATGCAATGCAGCCATACAACACAGTTGAGATTCAGAGATTCACTTGGCTAGTTAATAGTCTACGAGATGACAAGCATGATGGTGTTGACTGTGGTATTAGGATGAAAATTGCAGCTTGGGAAGTTGATCTGTTTGAGTAGAGTGTACAGATGAGGGGGTTAAAGAGCTGGACAGACTAAAGTACTAAAGTGCCGCTGCACTACTCCCATTGCAAAAAAAAAAAAAAAGCCAGAGACAACGATACCGTCTTCTATTGTGCATAAATAAAAACATATGACCCATATGTTTCTCTTAAAGGAAAATAAAATAATGGGTTCCATCTTATTTGGCAATTTTCCTGACCTGCCTTTGGCCATGTTCACAAATAAAATAAATGGTTTCTCATTTTCTAGGCTGGGCCTCATGCCCAAGTGTCAAACATTAAACGTCCTGTTTTGTCCATTTTTATCTGTTTGTTCAGGTTTTCTCCAGACCTAATTAAAGGATATAATGTACACTGGGAAAATGATATGGTTCACTGGCACAGCATAATTCATTTTCTCAGATTAGAATAATTGCACATATTACAGTACAATAAAAACTAGCAGTAAAATGAGCAGTCTCTGCAGAACGGTCTTATCCACTTTAATAGGTATAATGGTTTAAGGCTCTATGGCTGATGAGATTGTGTCAGAGAAGCAAAGAATTTATCAATTGGAGATGTACTGTGCTGTGAAAATAATCAGTGACGGGGTGGGGTGATATTACTGTTACCACCCTGAAGTTGATTATTTTCATATAACAGCAAGTCCTAAAGTGTTTCTATTCCTGTTCCTGCTCTATTCTATTTCTCATTCCTATGTTAACTATTATTTTTCAAATTTGATAAACAAGAATAGAGCCATACCTTTTCTATTTAATGACATGGAACTGATCTGTGAACACCTTAAGTTTATAAGACAAAAAAGCCCCAGGTTGTCAGGTTAGTGCAGGAGACAATTCCATAAATATTATATAACCATCTCTTTACAAAAAAAACTTCACCATATCAAAAATGAGATACGTTTTAATGCAATTATTTGGAATGTCCACCATACAAGTCATGGTGTCAGTTGTTACTTTAGAAATTATAACATTTTTACCAATTGCGTAGACACAATGCCTGGAACAACTTCCATTTTCCCATGGAGAATGTCTCACACTTAGCATTGCAAACATGTAGAATCTGGATCCAATTCAAACTTTACAATCAGACAAGACACATAAGCTATCAAAAACACAATGACTGTTTGTTACACAGTAGAGGAATTAATAAAAACACACTACTACAAAAAAGTTTAGAATATGTTTTCAGGGAAATAATTTGGAAAATGCAGTAACATTTCACAATACATTTCACTGCATGTCGTACCATGTATGATTGTGTATGTGACAAATAAAATTTGAATTTGAAATCGCAGTACTGAGTATCTAGATAAAGTTTTCCGGAACACACTGCTGAGAGAAATTCAATGCAGTACTTAATAACTCCTATATTACTGGATAAAAAAAAATGGCACAAAACCTGACCATTACAATGTCACACTGAAAAACATGTAAGAGTTCATACAGTAATATATTCAAATTCCAAAAGCTTTATTTACAAATCCAGTGAATATACAGGTTATTGAACATCAGCATCAGCAATTTCATCTCATCTTAGTGCTGGGTCAGGCCATAAGATCTTGTCAACATAACAAAGGATGTTTTCTCCTGCCCGGCATTGTGGGAATGCCCTTGTGTGCCTTATCCAACCCTGGATAGACTCTATAGCCACATCACCACAGGCGCCCTCCATTGCCTCAAGGAGGTTTTGCTGTGTGTAGGGGTTATGGTCATATACTTTCCATCACCAGGCAGAAAAAAGATTCCTCTATCGGATTTAGAAATGGGGAATATGCTGGAAGAAAAATATTGGTGAACCTGGGGTGATCATTGAACCAGGCGTGAACCAGAGCAGCCCGATGGAACCTCACATTATCCCAAATGACAACATATTGGGCTTGCTCAGGTTGGCCTGCCTCTCCTTTCAGTTGCAGAATGTTATGGTGGAGCTGATGAATTGTAGCAGAAGTGCCATGTTATATGAACCCACACTGACATGGTGGTGGAGGACCCCATGATTGCTTATAGCTGCACGGAGGGTGATGTTGCCTCCCCGCTGGCCTGGAACTTGTGTGACAGCATGGTGACCAATGATGTTGCGCCCCCTTCTGTGCCTTTTTGTAAGTTTGAAGTCTGCCTCATCTATGAAGATGTACTCACGTGGGTCATCCATGGCATCCAGCTCAAAGATTCTTTATCAAGACACACACACATTACTATAAATACAGTACCGTATTGTGTACTACTGTAACACATGAGAAGGTGGGTAACATGTAGTAGCCGTGAATTTCTTTCAAAAGGCAGATGGTACAGCTGATTATTTCTAACGTAGTTCCTCTGAAGTACCCAGTCAATGTTTGAAATGCTGATGCTGTCAATACCTTGGAATTCTACCTGGTCTTCAACAATTTGTGCTTGAATTTCCCTCAAACGGGCAAAAAATTGAAAATTCAATTTGACAAATTCGGATCAATAGTCAGCTATTACTGAGATAAGTCTACACTGATAACTAAGTGGAAATTCAGTCTATATACACCACAACATTTCATATATTAAATCCACAACAAGGCACATTACCCATTTTCCCTTCTGAAAGTATAGACAATAGATGCAACTGTATAATGGCATAAGTTTGGTTGCACTAGTTGTCCAGCTTCTCTCAATCCTCCCATAAACCAGCACATGATGAAGGGTAACACGGATTTCATCTGAGATGATTTGTCTCTGTTGCCTTTGTCTTCCTCATCTTCTCTACTGTCTTCCAACTTGGGCAGTGTTAGGATCCATCGTTTCAAAGAAAATTGGCCGTATTTATTGACTGTGCAATTCTGATTGATGTGTTAACAATTTTGAGGTGAGGTCTTTGAGTTCAGGTTTTGATGACTTGAGTTAAATACAGAGAGCATGTGTTATCTGAATGAATATGTAGTGCAATGAAATGTATTGGGCCACTTTTGTGAAAGGTTTTGTAGAAAAAGTTTTGCATATTGAAAAGTGCGGAAAGAGGTGAGTTGTGTTTATGACTAGCGAAAATGTGTGTGTGTTTTTGAGAATGACCTAAGAGTTTTGGTTTTGTGCTACATGAACCAATTTTGGTGTTTCAGCAATTGAGAAAAACTGTAATGCAATTATTTGGAATGTCCACCATACAAGTCACTGTGTGGAATGAGTGCATTAATATAAACCTGCAATTCACATCTGCACTCCTGTCAGAACAGTTGTGATTCTGGCCTTGGCTGTGTGATGGAAGATAAATGAGATGGAAGAATGGAGAAGAGATTATTGATCCTCAGACTATTTATATTCAATACATCATATTCATGAATGTTCTCAAAGATGCAGTATATATGTTAATGAGTGATGAATGGAATGATTGTTCTCTTTGCTCTGAAGATTATCATGGCTCTCTGTGGAATGGAATTAAAATGAACAGAAATGTCTGTAAAAAGTACATTTTTGAATTTTACTAGCCCTGCAGCACTTTTTTGTTTTTAATGAAAACTAATCTCAGCTGTTTCAGACTGTAGGGATTTAGGCCTTGGCAGATAAAGTAGACACCAAGAACAAGTACAAAAGAAAGTGAGAATCAAATTATATTGTGCATGGTGAGAGTGTATTGCATACTGTGATAGAGTAGTGTATTGGAAGAGTATTTTGTACTGTGAGAGACTATAATGTATTGGGAGCATGCAGTGTGTACTGTGAGATAGTATAGTGCATTGGGAGAGAGAGCATTGTGTATTGTGAGAGAGCTTTGTATTTTGTAAGTGAGGATAGTGTAATGGAAGAGAGTAGTGCATATCGTTAGAGAGTATAGCTTATTGGGAGAGAGCATTGTTTATTGGGAGAGAGTACCGGGACAGAGTATAGTGTGTCGTCAGAGTATAGTGTATGGGGAGAGAGCACTGTATATTGTGAGAGAGTATAGTGTATGGGGAGAGAGTATATTGTGTGGGGAGAGAGCACTGTATATTGTGAAAGAGTATAGTGTATTGGGAGAGTGTATAGTGTATTGGGAGAGAGTATAGTGTATGGGGAGAGAGCACTGTATATTGTGAGAGAGTATAATGTATTGGAAGAGAGTATAGTGTATTGGGAGAGAGCACTGTATATTGTGAGAGAGTATAGTGTAATGGGAGAGAGTATAGTGTATTGGGAGAGAGCACTGTATATTGTGAGAGAGTATAATGTATTGGAAGAGAGTATAGTGTATGGGGAGAGAGCACTGTATATTGTGAGAGAGTATAGTGTATTGGGAGAGAGTATAGTGTATTGGGAGAGAGCACTGTATATTGTGAGAGAGTATAGTGTATTGGGAGAGAGTATAGTGTATTGGGAGAAAGCACTGTATATTGTGAGAGAGTATAATGTATTGGAAGAGAGCAGTATATATTGTGAGAGAGTATAATGTATTGGAAGAGAGCACTGTATATTGTGAGAGGGTATAGTGTATTGTGAGAGAGTATAGTGTATTGGGAGAGAGTATAGTGTATGGTGAGAGAGCACTGTATATTGTGAGAGAGTATAGTGTATTGGGAGAGAGTATAGTGTATGGGGAGAGAGCACTGTATATTGTGAGAGAGTATAGTGTATTGGGAGAGAGCACTGTATATTGTGAGAGAGTATAGTGTATTGGGAGAGAGAACTGTATATTGTGAGAGAGTATAGTGTATTGGGAGAGATTATAGTGTATGGGGAGAGAGCACTGTATATTGTGAGAG
>JAQQZX010000023.1:26681976-26694190 GCA_030068355.1 Notoglanidium maculatum | reverse complement strand
TGTATTGGGAGAGATTATAGTGTATGGGGAGAGAGCACTGTATATTGTGAGAGAGTATAGTGTATTGGGAGAGAGTACAGTGTATTGGGAGAGAGCACTGTATAATGTGAGAGAGTATAGTGTATTGGGAGAGAGTATAGTGTATTGGGAGAGAGTACAGTGTATTGGGAGAAAGAACTGTATGTTGTGAGAGAGTATAGTGTATTGGGAGAGAGTATAGTGTATGGAGAGAGAGAACTGTATATTGTGAGAGAGTATAGTGTATTGGGAGAGAGCACTGTGTATTGGGAGAGAGTGTTGTGTATAAAGTAAAATGTAGCAGATGTTACAACTCACTCTAACAAACAGCTGATGGAGGAACTAATGTTTATTCACTGGGAACGTAAAAAAGGAACATCTCTTGCCACGACGTGTATACCAAAGATATTACCTAATGTGCACATCTTTAAAACTAAGGCTTATGGATAGGGTTAGTCTCACTGACTTTATGGTTTAAAGCTGTTGTGGTTCTATTGACCTACAATATGCTCTCAGAATATTAAAGACTATTTTAGATAACTCATGAATTCTGAGAAAAACACATTAAGAGGCAGTTTAAGTCTGCAGTGTATGATAGCAAGAAATGATTTGCAGGCTACACAATTTCCTTTTCATTAATGACAGTTGTTTTATTTCGATCTGTGGACAGGTGGATGCATTTTACTCTTGCCTTTCTCAAGGTCACAGCCAAAACACATAGCCATAAGGCTCAAAGCACAAGATTTGTTAAAAATTAATTATTTTGTGGAAGGTATCAGAATGCTCTTAAAATTCTGACTCAGAATAATTCCCACTAAGGGGTTTATGAATGACGAATGACGTTTTCATCCCTCACATGGCATGAATGTTGTACTACAGTTAAGGGTCCATGTAAAGAGTAATGCAGTGTGGTATGTTCTGAAAGGACAGAGAGAAGGTTCAGAGGGTGTGTATGAGGTGTGGAGTAATTTCGAGTGGAAGCATGGAATGAGGCAGAAAAATTGCATGTAAAGGTCATATGCAGTATATTTTCGACTACATTACACACAATTTACCACAATATAACCTAAAACATGCAAACACTGCTTTTATTTTCAATCTCTGTCTCTGTCTCACTGTCTCTCTCTCTATTTGTCTCTCTCTCTCTCGCACACATGTTTTTTCATTTTTTGAGAGCACAAAACAGACACCACTGCCAAACAGAGACAAGCTTTTTTTGTTGTTGTCCTGTGTCTCATGTGTATACTTGATATACACATACTCATACACTGTGTGTGTGTATGAGTATATAGTATCTGTGTATGAGCATATAGTATGTGTATGTGTGCATGAGTATACAGTGCATGTGTATTTGTATGTGAGTATGTGCATGTTTGTATGACTACACATCATGTGTGTATGACTATACAGTATGTATATACATATGTGTATGTGTGTATGACTATATAGTACATGTGTATGTGTGTACGTGTATGTGTGTATGACAATACAGTATGTGTGTAGGTGTATCAGCTTATACAATGTGTGTATGTATGTATAATTGTATAGTATGTGTGTATATCTGCACAGTGTGTGTGTATAACTGCACAGTATGTGTGTATATCTGCACAGTATGTGTGTATGTGTGTATGCTTGTAATTAAAACTCTGACTTGAACGTCACCTCATAAAGGAGTAAGACGTTTACTTCTGTGTCATCTGAAAGCACTTACTTCAAAGGTAGATGTACAGTTTATGAAGTGTGTGGACATAAACAAAATGACTGTATGACTTTAACATGTGGCCATTTTCTTCATGGTCATTACAACATTCCTCAGCCTTTTAAGGGAGCTTTGTGAGCCTGTTATTATTAGAATGTTTGTTCAGAGTGCCTAAATAGTTCACATTTGGGTCAAAATGACCGTTTCTTGATTTATACCAAATGTGGAAGAGTACCTCGCATTCTTTTTTTCCAACATGAAGGTTAATGTGCGTTAATTCACAGAGATGTACATTGTTTTAATCTAAGAGAGTAAAGCCTGGGAAAAGTGTACATATTGTTTACGTCATTAATAACAGTTATTTTACAAGTGTAAAATTACCTAATACATTATTTACATGACATCTCAGATTTTCCCCATATACCTATAACGGCAATTATAAACCAGTGATGTACACTGATGTACAAGTGTACTCTTGCAGACTTCCAGTAAAAAGAAAATAAAAAGGGGGAAAGGGGACATCCTGATAGGGGTTATATCGGGATATAAAAGGTTAGAAAAAAGGCCTAAATCAACAATTTATCAAACATATAATAAGTTGTATATAAATGTTTCCACAGGATAAATTGAACTGAAAAGTCCCACCAGGTTTACATGTCTGTATGTTGATAAATGTCAATTAGCTGTTATTTACCATGTGTGTTCACAGCACAGCTGATTTACATTTAGCCACGCCCACAAAACTCCATAAAAGGCAAAGATCACAGAGAGCTGAAAATTACAAAATGATGTCTAAACAACGAAAGAGTGGCCCCTAAATCTTCCAGTAAACTGGTGTGTAACTGAAATCAAGAGCAGAAACCTATTTAAATGATTTGAAGTCGATCAATTGAGAATTATATTAGTGAGTCTCCATACACAAACTCAGGAACTCTTCTCCATTTAATCTGATTTTCATGAATACAAGTTTTCATTTGTACCCAGTCTGACAAATGAGGCCTGATGATAAAACAATACCATTAAATTAAAATGTAAAGTTTTATGTTTAACATTTATCAAAATTAGATTCATTTTTGTCCCGAGGGCTCCGTGTAACTTTAGCATAAAAATGTGGGATGAGTTTCTGCTAGTTAAGATTGTCCTAACATTACAATAGCTTTAATTACAGGAGGCAAAAAACATCTAACTATTAAAAAGACAGTGAAATGGGGAACACTGAATCAACAGAAAGAGCAAATCTTCTCAGGATTTGCTAAGATGAAAGGGGGAGAAAAAAATATAAGTGGTTCAAACAAATAAAGATTAAAAAAAAGTGCAGCTTAAGTGGCCAGAAATAACATAATCGAAAATTAAGCTAGCTTTAACATCCTGGCCTTTTTTGAATATTTTAAAAGCCAGAGACAAAGACATGGCCACTTTTAAACATGGCACCTTTGTGTTGTTAGTGATTACACACTTCTCTTGTACTCACATATGATTATTGATCAATAATCACTTATAATGGCTTTAGAAGGGAGGAAATGGGAAATAGGTTAAATATATACATACATTCACACATACATATACATACACACACACACACACACACACACACACACATATATATATGTACTGTATATATCATTATGGGTTTAAGAAGCTTCTGACGGGGTGAAATACGTCCAAGGCCAGTCTATTTATTTAACGTGTTTGACACTCTGATAGTCATATAAAATGTTCTATTAACACAGTCAGTTGATACTCTTTCTGCTGTCCAGTGATTTCCAAAGGTGGATTTTTTTTGTTGTTTTTGTGCTCCACTATTATATTTTTTGTTGTTCGATATTATGGCAATTAGCAAGCTAATATCAAAAGCTTACATGACTGCATGTGCATTGTCATCTATAGTCAAAACATGAATAGACACAAGCGAAATGTTTCTAATGTCTGCCTGAACATGTTAAATCATCAATGAAGCATTTAACTTGAAGGAGTCAGCAGAAATATTCATTTGAAAATGTTCCAGTTTCTGGACTGAAACCTAAGTATATTTTGTAGCTTTTAATTGAGTCAGGATTTCTTGAGCCCAGGTTAAAGCATGCATAAGTACAGTCCTGGTTGTGTTGTATCACAGGGTAAATTTTTGTGTGTTGGACTGATTCACAAATCCAGGTCTGTTTTTCACACCCCAGCCTTTCTTGATATTGGCCTTACATATATTTCCTGCAGTAATAACCACCTATAATCTCCACCTTGATTGAATATATTTCTGAAGCTAGCCTGCAGGCCAAAAACAATTTCCGCCAGCTAATGTGAGCCACCGTATGGAAGATGTAATGACAATCTTCCGGACATAACAGTCTTCCCGGTCACATCAAATCAAGAGTTCTGAGGCCAATTCTCGCCCCGTCTCGCCAGTTAATACCAACAACCAGAATATGCATACAGATACGGCTGTGTTGTTCTCCTGCTCATGGATCTCATTAATTTCCTCCCATCTACGCCTGGCCTCTGGGGCAAAATCAGGAAACAAACCAAAATGAGAGAAATTGCCTCCTAACAGGTTCGAATACAAACACCGTGTTACCTGACGCTGTTTTTAATAGACTGAGGTCAAGCTCACACACGTACCTTGTTTACAGCCTTGCTCCAAAGGCCAAAAACAGGTAAACTAAAACTGAAATTATGTGTTTGACGCCATTGTAGTGTCAATGCAAGGTAAAATTCAGAGCGTTTATCAAGAAGACTATATTAGATTATTCCAGGATTATGGTGTTTGTTCCTATAACCTGGTCTGACATCAATGTGTCAGGCTTTTCTCTCCAGGCCATTGTTCCACTGTTCCAAATAAAAGGTCGCTTTAAATACGAGGGCGCTTTAATGGTGTGTTGCGAATTTTATTTCCTTTTCCACTTTCTATTTTTGTGGTGTGAAATAAATGCCCAACAAATGATGTGAAGTAAAACATGCTGTTATTTAACAATGAAAACTGTATAATCGTTGATATATTAGAGTTAATGTAAGAAGACGCAGTCTGATGAAGTCTCCATTGTCAGCTCCTTGAAACAGCTTATACGTTTTCCACCACAGGAAAGTCTTCAGGACAGAGGATTTTATGATTTCTATTTCTATAAAAATGGTGACTAAAAAAACATTAAAACCTTAAACCCATTCTCATGGGGAAGCATAGCCTCAGACCCCCATCACATGTCCTGGAGGTTTAAAAATCCATGGCATCCCCCTGTCTTTTCCCTTTATTGGCAAAGTCTTTCTAATGTTAACATCAACCCTAAGCAGAGTTTTCTTTACTACTAGTACTAGTGTGTTCGGGTATTTCCTCTGGGTCTATCACCTACCTAGTCATTGTAGATAATACGATAACAATGTGTACTTGTGTTGACTGGCCTGCGGTCTTGAGCCAGGATTATCAGAAAAGCCCCTGTAAGAACCTTCAACCACGAGCTCACTTGTGATTCCTCGAGTCGTGCGAACTCTCTGACCTGCACGTTTTTTCAAGGTTTCTAAGCTCCCATCACATCCAACCCAGCTCGTGAAGGGTTTAGCTGCTGGGACTCATCAGGTATGTTGGGATTCAGAGAACCTTGAAGCCATGCAAGAAGTCAGAAGGTCTTAAAGGACTTGAGTTATGGAGGCATAACTTGAGGCCATGATTTAATGCAAGCCCTACAGTCAGCTCCATCAGGATCACTGGACCTCCCTGATCACCTGAGGATAGTGTGTCCTTTCTCTAGATTATTGTCTGTATTAGTCCAAGGGCATACATACACACATACTGTATTTGCTGTGCGAGAAGGATATTCTTAAAGTATTAAGTCTGGAGGTCAGGCTTGAAATATCACAGAAATACACATTAAAACAGGTTCTTTCTTAAACTCTAATTTGATAATTTGATGTCCATAAACAAACATCTCACCTGAAAGAAAAATAAATGAAATATGTACTTACAGCCAGAGTGTGAGATGGGAGTGAGTAGAAGAGTGGGTCTTCTAAAAAGTAAGGAATAAAACACTCGGTGTTGTGCTGTTACAGGAAAATAATCAAAAACTGGGTGGCATGCTGAGGTGGAGTTACTGTTACTACCCTGCAGTTGATTATTTTACAATATACAATATACAAGATACAATAATATTTTCTTTTATTCCTCTTACAGAAACAGAAATTTAACATTCATCTATTCATAGTTACATGTAATGCCATGGAAAGTCTGCATGTCAAGTTAGTTACAGTTCTTACATTATAGCAGCTATAAACAGTCATTCCCTCACCAGCCTCTCTTTTTTTTCTTTCTGTTGCACTTAATAAGACATAAAATGTAACTTGACTTGTACAGTAGAACCTGGAACATCATCTATTCTGAAAAAAGTCAGAAAGGCTTCTTCCATAAATGTTAAATAAACATGTCTGTACAGAAAGTCTCACAATATCGATGATTTTCCCACATTTTTAAACATGTCTACGAGGATCATTTTCCAAACAAGGCCTGTGTAAGTTGTTATTATATTACAGAACCAGCACATTATTATAATCCTGTGATTTGAAGCAGTGGACCTGTGGACCGATCAGAATCCAGAATTCAACAGAACTGTGGGAGAAATAAATGTGACATAAAAGCACGGCCTCTTCTTTTTCCTCAAATTTTGCCAGAGTGCTCTTAAGGTTAGCTTCTGGAGAGTGTTAGTGACCCTACATCTATGGTATGAAAGCCTCTTGTCCTTTTTTGACCACAAGACATTCTGACGCACCTCCCCGTCCACTCTGACGGCTCTTTAAGTATTGTACAATAGAAACTTGTACTTTTCGTTACCTAGATGGAAAAAAGTAAAGAAGGCAGGAATATATGAGAGAAAAGGGCAGGAAACAGGCAGGAAGTTAAAGTCTGAGATGGGAGGAATTGATGTTCTGCGAGTGTGTGATTGGCAGGTAACCTTCAGGGCTCCTGCGAAAATTTCATTTGGGGTTCCATTAGCAGCGAACCAATCCATCAAACTACAATGCAGACACCAGAGAGCACAATAAGCTATTTCTGCTCTTTTGTTAAAGAAAAAATAATAAAGACATTACATCTGTTATTTCAATAGGCCATTAAGGATGAGTTTTAAGTTTCAGTTTTCCATTTGGATTAGAACTTTTATTTAACATAGAGACTAAAAAAGAAAGAACGCGCGTCAGATAAGTTCAGTAACGACTCGACTTTGATTTATGAGACTCATTTAACAAAAGCCAGACTTGCTTAGCTCACAAACAGACATTACAGTTCCAAACAAAAGCTTTACTTATGGTGAAACACACTATATGGCCAAATGTTTGTGGACACCTGACCATCACACTCATATATGGTTCTTTCTCAAACTGTTACCACAAAGTTGGACGCACACAATTGTCTACAATGTCTTTGCATGCTGTAGCATTACAGTTTCCCTTCACTGGAACTAAGAGGCCCAAACCTGTTCCAGCATGACGATGCCCCTGTGTAGAATGCAGCTCCATGAAGACACGGTGTGTTAAGTTTGGAGTGGAAGAACTCGAGTGTCCATGACTACTGAACACCTTTCTTTCTTACGGAGTGTGTTTACATCAGCGAAGTGGTAAAAGTGAATCATAGTTTGGATCCATACAACTATTTTCTTAGAGGAAAGTATGGCTGTGGATGGCATCTGTATTGTGTATTGTACATTTGAAGCAAATCAAATGCTGTCTAAAATGTACTCAGCCTGGTTTAATTTTGACATTCTGTCCTTAAATGATTCTACCTGATGAGCTACGGTTCTTCCCTATTGCTTTGAATGCTTTTTACCACCGACTGGAATTTTCTTAAGAACAGAGATGTTACTTCCTGTGCTCATGAATATTCCTTTGAAATGATCTTTATCACAATACTTGAGCTGTTTACCCAAGGATAGCAAAATCTAACCTTTTTGGGGGATATATTTCTGTCAGAATAGTGGGAATTTATACAGTAAGCCACCACAAATGCATAAACTGTCACAGAGGCTTGATATTTAGCAGGAAGTGTCCTGACACAAAAAAAGAGTGTAGTGATATAAGATTTTGAACACATCTACATCTACAATTTGAACACATCTGATCTACAAGATCCCGACAAAATGTCAATAATTCACTGTCCTCAAGAGAAATTCTGTTTTAAAATTAATATTTGAAAATGAGGAAACCCACTCAGACACGGGAGAACATGTAAAATTCCACACAAACAGTAATCCAATCTCAGAGTCCCTGGAGCAGTGACACCCTGTCACTCAAAATAACACTTCTTCATTTGTATTCCCCCCAAAAAATTACCTTTGGGAGCTTCATAATGATTTATGCCCAAGATGACCTTTGAATATAATCTTGCCGTACCTGAATTTGTCACCTTCTACAGCTGGGCTGAATCAGGGTTGGATCAAATCACAGTAGGATTCGCTCGAGTGTGACTGCTGAGTTGACACCTACCCAAATGAACTGCATGAAAAGTGTCCATGCACTAGGACTCAATTTAAATGTTTATGTGACAGCCCTATATTGGAACAGAAAGAATCCTATTTCATTCAATATCTCTGATCTCATCGACACTGAGAGAAAGTCTCATGCTTTGGTTTTCTCACGGAGCCACTACGGCCCATGGAAGAAGTTTCATGTGTCTTTTGGTTTGAATAAAAGAGTTCCAACTTTTCCGTTTACTGTGTTTGGTATTCCAAGGAAACGTGGCACAAAGCCAGTACAGCGTTACTAGTGACCTCCTGAGTCACTGAATAAAAACATTCTCCTACTTACTCATCCACATCTGACTCTTATAGGACAAATAAACTCCACATAAAGAGATATCTCCATAGACTCCATAGATATAATACTAATGAAGCAGCTAATGACTTTCTGTGATGGAAGCAAAATAAGGATTTCATTTTAAGCTGTTGAAATGTAAAAGACAAAGCAGAAAATAAAATAGAAGCTAGCTAGGTGCATAAACCCTGTCTTTTCCTTTCTTGATCAGCTATTGATAACATTCACACTAGCTTCCAGTGTAGAAGAGGCTCACACTGAAACTGACTCGAGCATGTGACAACAGCTAAAGGACGAAGGGATTTCTGTTCTGTTCAAAACGTTGACATTTCAGCTTTCTTGAAAAGTTTTAAGGGACATATTATTATTATCATCATCCCTAAATCTATTCCTATGTAGAGACCATTCACAAATCAAGCACCAAAGCCTTCTCTTCATTCCTGACACTCTAAAACACGTTTCACTCTTCCGGTGAATGAAGGAGAGGAGTTAATGAAGGGTGTTTAGGTGAGAGTGAGAAATGTACTTGATCTTCCATCGTTCAGCTCGAGGTGAATAAGTCAGACTGGCTCTGTGTGCTCTTTATTCCCTGCTTACTCATATGCTTGTTAAAAACAAAGTCATAAATGTATCTGCTGCATTGTAGAGCAGAATAAACATTGCAGATACTGTAGCTGTAAGGAATAAAACAAGCAGTATATTACATGATAAGCTGCACAGGAGTAATAAACCTCTCAGGGATCTTAGTCAGAGTTGTGATGTCACATGGGGAGGCAAGACTTTCTGTATTTTAAGAGTGGTAACTGCCCCCTTGTGCCCCACATATAGGCACACCTTTTAGAGGTTGACACCACAAAATGAAACAGATGTGGGGTTTTTTTTGTGATTTATTACACTGTTTGCATCAATTTTAACTTTATTTTTGTGCTGAATTTTTTAATAGGTATTATACTGGTAAGTAAGGTATATTATGCTAGGAATAAAACACTTCAGGCCATGCTGTTACAGAAAAATAATCACCGGGCTGCCATGATGAAGTGTCTTTTCCGATGTGTTTTATTCCTCTTATACTTCAGTAATTTGCCAACAATTACAATGTGATGTTTATTAAAGAACATGCCATATTTTTAATCTGTTTATATATTGCAAAACAAGTTAGTTCCTGCTATCATTTAATTATAGCAGATATAAACAGTCATTCTCTCACCAGACTTTTTTCTTTTCCTTTTAATGTAATAAGACCAAACTATGCAGCTTGTCATGTAACTAACAAACCACAAATTCCAAACTCCTCCATCCTAAAGAATTTCTCTTGTCAGAAAACATAAAGTTACAGCTTTTCCTCTGACTAGGAATGGAAAATACTTGAGTAACTGTACTTGGTTACAATACTTGAGTATTATTTGAGGGTGTTTAGCCTATTCTTTACCTGGGTGTTATTCAGAATAAATACTGGTCCTTTTATTTAATTGCATTTCCAAGAAAACAACATACAAAACTGGCTCCTGTGCATTTGATATGAATTCTATGGAATTTATTTACATTATACTTTAAAGCATTCAATCAAATTACAAGGTCAATGTAGAAAGCTTGAGAATCATTTTATTTCATCATCCACTGTGACCAGTTTAATTTAATCAGTTAAAAAACATTTAGTTTTTTTACTTTTTAATACTCAAATCCATTGAAAGTCCATTGACATTCACTTTTTTTGGCTACTTAAAGATCGATACGTTCACTTAAGTATCATTCCTCAGTACTTCCCCCCCCCCCGCCTCTGAGCGCTAACAGAGGAAGCTCCTTCAATAAATGCTGTGTCTCCTCACAGAAATCCTCAAATCAACGATTACACATTTGCTTAGTTAAATAACAGCAGATTTAAAAAATCTTTTAAATGATGTCGAGGACTGGCCACATTCACAAGTCCCTGTAAATGATATGATTGATAGATACAATAACAAATTATAGCAATTAGAAAATCATGCAACACCTTCTGACCAATCCGATTTGAGAATTCAGGAGCGCATCTACAGTACAGTGATTTCACATTGTCCTCTCTCCAAGATGTTACAGAAGTGGCCTCTGTACTGCAACCTGCACGTAGTGAAGCACCAAAATCACAAATCCAAACAAATGCTATCAGCACAGAGGATGGCAGCTTGCCAGAGCTTTATCGAGCCACTCCACAAATCGAGCCCACATGTGCCGGATGCACTCATGTCTTACAGAACAAACAGTAGGTAATGTAATCACTGCTGGCTTCAGCTAGCTAATACTACTAACACCTGAGTGACTGTGAGGGTGAAATATTATCGACTTCCCCCGGTGGAGAGTTTGCTTCTCTTGGATGATAGCATTTTACCAGATGAAGAGGACCAGCACAGGAGAGAGAGAGAGAGAGAGAGCGAGAGAGAGACAGCGCGAGAGAGCTTGATGAAATCAGCTGGAACTCACTCTATGATCTGTCGATTGTTCAGCTGAGATTATTCAGCGTTGTTGTATTCTGATTGGTAAGATGGTGTTGATTAATTCTCTATAACGATAGCTCTGACAGTAGTGCAGCTGCAAATAAGAGATATATTACTGCACTCCTTCTATTATGTGAGTTTATAATGGATTTTTAAAAATGTTTCGTTATTAATTCCTGTGGATTTCATTTCTCCTCAGTTAAATGTAAATGTTTTTTCATTTACAGTATAATGTATATTTTTCTGTTGTCTCAGTGTTCATTGTCGAATGTCACTATTCACCCGTTTTTCGAGAATGGGAACTATATGTCAACATTGAGAGGATGCAGAAATCCACAGACTGTGTCCTAAGGCTTTTATGCCTCTGTTGTGTCTCTGAACATGTGATAAAAGGAAATAAAAAGTTCAAAAAATGTTGTTATTTTATAAAAAAACATTGCTGGTATGGTGACATTTTCTGTGAGGACATGTTCATTTCACATTTCTGGAAGGAGTCTCCAGTGTCGGTAAGTTTTAAGCCATGAGAAAGTCTTTTCACCTTGCAGTTTTTCTGTAACACAGAAAGCTGGAGTTTTTTTTTGTTTTTTTTAATTAACTTTAAGAGATGTGTGAGGGAACGACAGTTTATAGCTGCTATAACGTGGACATTCTGCCTAATTGGATCAAACTAAAAACAGATAAAAAGGGTGTCGTGTCATTCTTTAAAAAAGAAAAACATTGCCATTGTTAAAAAATTGCTGTGATATGAGAGCAATAAGACATTTTGGGATGTTATATTGTAGGAAAATATGCCAATTCTGCATGGTAAGAGTAACTCCGTGCCATGCTTCAGCCCATTGCTAATTGCTTTCCCAGATCATGAATGTACAGGTTGTATTCTTTATATAATACCCCAAAAACCTAAGAAAATATGACAAATCAGTTTCTTTTTTAGATAGTAGTGTTGGCTTCAGAGAGGGTGGCCACATAGGGGGGCACACAGGGGCAGTTGCCCCTCTAAAAATAAGCCTTGCCTCCCCAAGTGACATCACACCTCTGACTCATCCCTGACTCGTGAGCTTTATTATGCTTGTGCAACTTAATGAGTCTGCGACACGGTGGTGTGGTGGTTCGCACTGTCGCCTCACAGCAAGAAGGTCCTGGGTTCGATCCCTGGGTCACCCAGGGTGCCTCTCTGTGTGGAGTTTGCATGTTCTCCCTGTGCATGCATGGGTTTCCTCTGGGTGCTCTGGTTTCCTCCCACAGTCCAAAG
>JAQQZX010000023.1:26657858-26681876 GCA_030068355.1 Notoglanidium maculatum | reverse complement strand
ATCACTGCCATCAGCACCGGTTTCCTTGGTTACAACAAGCACATGGCGCTTGATATCTGCAGTGCAAAATGCCGAAACGCCGTTGTAAATTCACTGACGATTTACAAAAACAATCCCCGTGCTTTCGTTACAGGAGGCTGAGTGCATGACATGCAAAGCAGGCACGTGCGTGTCAGCGGCTAATAAGGCTGCCACCGACCGACTGATGGAGATTTCACAGGTCTTAAGGCACACCAGAAGTGGACCAAATATTTTGAGAGGTCAAAGAGCATTGATTTTCACTCCGAGCTGCTGAAGATGGCCCAATGTTTGTTTGTTTTTTTGCCATACCTGCTCACAACGCTAATACGGAGCGAGTTTTCTCCCTGATGCACAATGGACCAAGAAAAGGAATCACTTGAGAGTTGACTCATTGAAGCGGATCCTGTGCACCCAATACAACTTAAAGCATATGACTTGCAAGGACTTTCATACTTATGTTATGAGCAATCCCCAGCTATTAGGAAAGATCCAGTCATCAGGAAAATATGCCCAGCCAGCTCACCAACCTTTTTTCCTATTTTCTGCTTTTTTTTGGTTTTCAAATCTGTGGCCTTATATAAGAAATGTGTTGTTTTTTGTTCAAAATGTTCAGTTTAATCCAGGCCTAGGGTCCACAATGTTCTTTAGTGACCATTTTGGTCCCCCCCCAACAAGGTGTCCTCTTTTTTGAAAACCAAAATATGGTCACCCTAGTTTATGAGCCATTTACACCAGGAAACAAGTTATCTCCTGTTACACCACTGTGTTGCATGTGTTATTTTTAACCCAGAATTACTCCTTCCTGCCACACACATTTTTGTGTAGTAGATCAACTTCCCCTTTGAGTTTCTGGAATTTAGATTCTTGTAGATTAGAGAATAGATTGCTCACAGTGCAAGAGTTCAGACCGTTAGTGCTCATAGTGCATTTTTAAAATAGTTTTCTACACACACCCGTTTAGTAGGAACACCTGTACGCAAGTACATTCATGCAATTATCAAATCATGGCACAGCTACACTAATATATAAAATCATGCAGATACAGGTCATGAACTTAATATTCACATCAATCATCAGAAGTATAGAAAATGTGGTCTCAGTGACTTTAATCCTGGCTTAGATGTTGGTACCAGAATACCAGATGTGAATTCTCATATCATCAGTGCTAAAACGTTATAAGAGATAACAGAGTCACCTACAAACACCTCAGCTTTAAACAATAAAAAAGACCAAAGCTGTGATAAGACAGAAGCACACAGAACTAGATGTGACTCACCCAGGAACAGGAGATACAGGCGGTTCATGGTTTCTTTCTGACTCTCTACTCAGGACATGCCACGGCTGTAGAAACACTCAGTTTTATTTAAGAAGTGAAATCCATCTGAGTCCTGCCCTGCTGGAGGCGGGGTAATTACATCAGCATTTCCTACAGCACATGATTACAAGTTTTATTTTATTTTTTAAAATCATTTTATAGTTACACTTAATGCTGTGTAATATGCAATAGTATTGTTTACAGATAATTGTAAGTAAATCACATACCACAGCATAGTGATGTTATATCTTACATTATGTAGTGTTATTGACCGTGGAGAGCAATATAAATACAGGTGGAGTGGACAGCCTTGCTATGTAAAAATTGTGAAAAAAGTATAGAAAATCAAAGGATGAAACCATGTTATAACTGATCAGAATTTTTTTCCTCCACATTTTCTTTTCTTTTTTTATTACATATGAGTGCTGTTGAATTCTCATTTTTGACACGGGAGTCTCCAGTGTCAGTGCTGTGTAACAGACAGAGATAAAGCTGTAACTTTAAGCCTTCAGGACTGAAGAGTTTACAATTTGCAGTTTCTCTGTAACATGATAAGCTGCATTTTTTCCTTACCTACAACAGAGAGAGAAGAGAGAAATAAAGAGAATAAAATAAATATAGTGACAATACGCGAATTATATATATATATATAATTCACGTATTGTACTAAATTGTGCTTAGTATGTTTAAATAGTTTTTGCACGTTATATATATATATATATAAAACGTGCAAAAACTATTTAAACATACTAAACACAATTTAATAACACTGAAAAATAACATACTAAATACCAGAATAACAAAAAGAAAAAAGTTCAATTCCGTTAAATTACTTTTACTTTGAAAATGGAAGGGGCGTCGTCATGGTAACCACCACCATCCGCATGTTTGGTAAAACCGCTAGCTGGCTAGATATCTTTAATATATTTCCCCCAATTTTTATTTATTCCGAAAACAGTACATATTTTTTGTTTTGTTTTATCCAACGCCACTTCGAATAACAGTTATGTGCTTGTTACTGGGTGCGACCGGCGTCGGAAAGACTCTGCTCCTAAAACGGCTGCAAAATATCCTTACTTAGCTAGCTAGCTGACTAGCCGGTAAAATAACATCATTTAGAACATGAACACCTTTTTAGACACCTGGTAGTCTTGTGCATAGATTTAAAAAGGAAAGGTAGTGTTGAGTATTTTGGTTAGGACTTGCATTTACTGTTCTGGATAGCGAATATCTAATTTAATTCACCGCACGAGCTAACTAACGCCAAGCTTTTTGTGAGCTAGTTAAGTAGCTTAACGTTGTTCCAAACGGTGCTCTTTCCTTAGCTGAGAGTACAGCTGTGTCAGAGAGGCGAGTCTGCTCATTTAGGAGAACCACCTGCTACTCTGCCCACGGTGAGTTCTCTCTTTAGGGCAGAAGATTAATACGTACAAATGTCCATTTTGCCAAGTTCACCACCATACAGCTAAAATGAGGTAATCTGCCAGTCTCTCAATCAGTGAAAATGGAACTAAACTATAGGGTCAAAGGTTTGTGCACACCTGAACATCACGCCCATGTGTGCTTCTTCCCCAAACAAAGTTGGAAGCACACAATTATATAGGACGTCTTTGTATGCTGAATTACAATTTCCCTTTACTGGAACTAAGAGGCCCAGACCTGTTCCAGCATCATAATGCCCCTGTGCACAAAGTGAGCTCCATGTTGTTAATTTATGTTTGGTTGCCATAGCTGGATGCAACAGTTATGAGAACCACCTGAGGAACTTGATTAGGTAAAAAAAATAGATGAAAGTGCATTTTAAACTGAGGAACCAGTCCAGTCGTACATCATGACAACGCGACTGCAGTACTGTCGAGGTGTTGAAGTTTTTAAACACCCAAATGTTGCTGCTGGGTTGGGAAACAATCCACCAGCTTCGGTCAGATGCTGACACTGATGAAAGCTAGACCATGTTCAGCGACCTTCAGGAAGCGATTTAGCGTGGTGGTTGTCATGGTGGATCCGGAGTCTATCCCAGGAACAATGGGCATGTGGCAGGAACACACCCTGATGTCATGCAAGTCATTCGTATGGCACCATGTACACACATTCCCGTCCACCAGTTCACCCAGCATGGTTTTGGGCGGTGGGAGGAAACTGGAGAACCCGGAGAAAACCTAGGCAGGCACAGAAAACATGTGAAGCTCAACGTAGATAAGAGCTCAGGATCGAACTATAGTGCCATTGTAGCCCTTTCACTGTATACACTCACTTCCTAGGGAATGTGGTTCAAGAGCTTGCGTAGCACTTATACGATAACTAACCTGTTTATTTAGGCAATGAATCTACTTTCATATGCTAAGTGGCGTAGATCATTTTGCCAATAGGTTGTGATTTTATACTTATGTATAACAGTCATAGGTGACTTTTTTTTTCTTTAAAAAAACTTATGGAAAAAAATGTATAAGACAGCATGAATATTTATTCACATACATGTACACTCATCTGAACCACAAACTTGTGAGCTATATGAAAATGAACACACATTGCATAGAGATAGATGAGCGCGATTGCCTACCTGTACTGTAGATATACGTAAAAGCTGATTATCCAAACAGATGCATTGTACAGCTGAGCTGTTTGCTTGTTTTCGCACAGGTGGGCACCAACCTGACCGATCTAACCCTGAGGAAGAGGAGGGTGACGGTGAGAGAGTTAGGAGGCTGCATGGGCCCCATATGGCCCAGCTACTTCAGGGACTGCACGTCTGTTATTGTGAGTGTTGTGTATTGTGAAAATGATGCAAGTCGTCATACAGAATGGAAATATTTGTCGTTACAGCAGGTTCACCAAGATCAGTATATACTTTATTAATTCTCCTGACTGTAAAAATGACTTTCACATGCTGCACGATTCGATTGATTCATTTTCCTCTTTGAAATATGAATGTTCCAGAATGCTTTTGTAAAAAGTACAGTGCTTTTGTCTTCAGTTCATGGTAGACTCTGCAAACGTCACACAGATCTCCTCCTCCTGCATCCAGCTGCTGCGCGTTCTCTCGGCCGAGCCGCTCCAGGCCGCCTCCGTGCTCGTGCTCTTCAACAAGAGGTCAGACTCTGACGTTTTTAAATGACCATTGTGCTGTTCAAGTTAAACCAAACAGCACCTGTGTCTCAGTGATAATCTAACTCCTAAAATGTGTCTCAGGATTCAGTCATTTCTTTAATTGCGCTTCCGCATTTCCTTTCTGTGCTTATTTGCTCTTACCAACCCAGAAGGAACAAAATGAGCACAGGAGGAATCATGAACAAACACATTTAAAAAGTTAGACATTTTTGTTCACTAAAGCCTCACTTTAAAGCGATTCAAGTGAATTTACTTATTGATTAAAACATTATTGCATGTATACATCATACACTGAAATCTTGCTGTTTGAGTGTAAACAAGAACGACAGATTTCCAGGGCACAGGCTGAAGGAAAGAAAGAAGCAAATAAGGGTGTATTTTAGTGTGACAGTTTGTTTGTTGCAAACGTTTGATTTCTTCTCCTTCTTCTTCTAGTGACCTTCCGTGCACCATGTCGTTAGAGGAAATGAAATCACTCTTCCGAATGGGTGACATCATGGCCTCCGCGCCTCAATCTATTACGGTTTTGGAGCTCAGCGCTCGTTCTGGAAAGGGCCTTCAGGAAGTGCTTAACTGGCTGGACTCGACTCAAACCGATTGACCTGGACGACATCGAGGTCTGATAGCAGATCATGGAAGATACTGACACACACAACCTAACCGCACATAATGATGCAAACATCTGCTTTAGGATCACACCATGGTCAGAAGAGCTTACAGTCTCCCAAGCTGAGCTAAAATACAGCAGCGATGATGCAATCATCTGCATTAGTTGGCACCGTTTTGGCTGATGATGTGATATGAGAAGAATAAGGTGGATTTCACTCTCACTATGAATGATACTTGGGTATAACTCCGTACACAGTTAACTGATGTGATATAAAATAGTTTGCGCCAGATTTCTAGGAATTTTCATACCTGCCCTTTTGTACAAGGAAAAAAAAAAAAAAGGAGAAAAATGCAGTTTTTGAACACCAATTTGTTCCAAGGAGCTCTGGTCCATTTCAAGTGGGTATTTTTAACTTGACCCAAACCTTCTAGCAGTGTCCAACCATAGTGTAGGAACGTAAACGTATGCATTATTCCGAATGAACAGATCCAAATAAAATTTTTAGAATGCCTTTCGGAAAGGGCTTCAGGTCGAGATGAGACTTAAACAAACAAACGACCAAAAAAAGAAATAAAATCACATTAGCAGGATGTAAATGTAGGAATGAGCGAGCAGTCAGATGTAAAGTTTACAGGGGAAAGAAATACTGTTACTGTGTGATATATTCAGAGCATCCTTAGTAACTGCTTGGTCAGGGCCGTGGTGGTTTAAGTGAAGCTAGTTTGGGAAATAAAATATGCTAATATAATTAAATTAATTCGAAACTATCACAGGCAGGTTCAAACAAAAACAGTAATTGTGTAAGTGAGATTAAAACACAAATCTTTGCAACTCCAGTTAAGTCCATTTATGCACTGGAGTGATGTAGCTGAGCTTGAGTTACGGTCAGGATTCACACACTGTGCAGACACTGCTGCTTTTTTATAAAATCTGGTTTAGACCATGTCCACGTCGAGTTTAAATCCAAATACAGATAGTTAGAGCACTAAACAAATACGGATGCAGATAGTATTATGGAATTACATGACCAGATGTGATCCAGGGCAGAGACTTGAGTATTCAGGCCAAGTGTGAAAACACATTGACAAGTCCTGGGTTATAAAAAGCTGCCCTTTTCTTTTGTCTAAATCTTTAAAAAAAAAAAAAAAAAAAAAAGTATATACACTAACTACTGGAGTGATGAAACTCAGTGCACAACCAAGAAGAAAAATAATCATGCATTAGTTGACAGCAAGGTGCATTTTCAATCCTGTATTTGATGAGAAATGTTTTGCATTTCCATAACAGTCTCTTATTCACACATTGTTAGTATGTCATCACTCCACAGTAAATTCATTCCCTTCATGAAGTGTGTTCACTTAGCAGCCAATTTCAGTAAGGGTTAAAACAAACAAACAAACAAAAAAAAACAACAGGTTTTTGGTCTGGTGTATATATCTGGCACACTGATTAGACATCCTTGACTGAGTGAGCGTCATTAACCTAACCCTAGGGCTGTTGGCTAGCTTCCATGCTATTCCGCTCATTGATATCAGTCATCCATAATGAACAGTACAGAAGGAAATTGGAACAGGAAATCACCAGGCTGTATAGAATACTAAAGGAAGGATTACTAAAGCAGGTCTAGAGAGATCGCTGAAGCTGTAACGTGTTGTCAAGTTACTGATCATTACAGAGCAGGTTGAAGTTTGGTCTGAAATCAGATCATAATCCCATGTTGAAAAAAATAAAAGAACGAAACTTGTGCTGTTTGCTTACATGATAATAAAGACACATTGGTTCTGTAGTGTTGATGGATATAAGAGGATAAGTAGCAATAGCAAAGAGCTGTGAAAACAGTTAGCCAGTATAAAACAGTAGTGTCTTTATATTGGACTATATTCCAGTTTAGATCCAAGTCTGCAGTTAAATCGTCACTCCGTTACAAGCAATGTTAACTCAGGCCAGCAAGCTTACATTCAGGCCACATGTGGATCTGCTCATACCAGCCCTCAAAGGAACGGGTTCTGACTCTGATCTGGCTGTCCGTGTGTAGATGTGGATGTGGACGAGAAGGGGAGCGGAGGTTGAGGGAGGTTCACGTGTCCCTCTGAAGGCTCGGTGAAGGAGCCGGGTAATGACAGAGGCTGAGTACCTGCAGGCAGAGGGGCGCTGTATTGCAGCGAGGTGGGAGCGGGGGACGTGGAGCTAGGACGCATCTGATTGAGCGTGAGCCGTGGCTGCTCACTTTGGAATGGATTTGTGACAGAAGGAGCACTCAGACCTAAAGAGTAAGAATGAGAAACAACATCAGGGTTTTCATGCAACTGTAAAAGTAAAATGTCACTCAATAATTTCATGATCTCGACAAAAACAAAGTCATGATTTCCATTTCAAATTATGTTGAGGGTATAAAAAAGTGCCTGGATAAACGCAAGACAAATGCAAAGGGTGGGATAAACGATGCATCAAGTGATTGTTCCAGTCCCTTCATGTCTCTTTGTGTTTGTCCAATAATGTTCTTACATCATGAATATCCAATATATTCAACCAGGTCAAGTCTTGGCAGATGGACTGGTGTTGCTGCAGTGTATACCATCAGGGTGCAGATGCAGACACAGCAAAGTATTTCAGCAGATCGAAAAAAAAAAAAAAAAAAAAAAAACCCATGGCAGAACTGATCAACATGGAGGAAAAAAATTTAAATTACAATTAAATTACTCCATAGTTCTTTAACCCACTTTAAACAAACCATCGGTTGAGGCTTATCCATTCCCATGCATGTAAATTATTTAGCTGAATGCAGCTCATCTGATTAGCAATGCGACCATGAAATCCGAACGTTTAAAGATTAATGACGGACAGTTTAAAAGACAGATAAGTCTGCATTTATTGTATGCCTCAAAATTTAAAACAGTGGCACTAGTTGAAGGAATAACGTGAACCGCCAGTGTGAAATACAGCGATGAACTTATCACCACAGGTTAAGCATTAAAAGGTAAAGTAATTCATGTAGTAGTTCATCAGTAGTTAGTGACACCTTTGAATGGAAACAGCCGTCTTAGCATGTGGCGAAACATCCCACTTCGTCTCACCTGTTAAAAATGGGTTTAAGTTTTTAGACCCCTGATTTGGCAGGATCAGCGAGTCGAGGTTGACGAGTGAGGCCGCTGCGGGGCCCAGGAAGGCTTCCGGAGTGCAAGAGATCGGAGGCTCTGCTAAACTTTCTCCCAGACGAGACAAGTCAAATAACTCCGGACTTCCCTCACTACGGCCGTTAACGTTCACCTGACCTCCATCCATGGCATCATCGAAAAGATCTCCATCTTAAAAAATAAATAAAATAATAAAAGGCAATATAATTAATTATAGTTAATATCAATACAGAGGATGGAAATGAACTAATTAATTCTGTTATGGTAATGAACAAATTAGTGTTACTTTACTAAGGGCTAATATTACCTGTGGGACTCCCGGGCCGTGGTGAGGAGACTTTGATTGGGACAGCAGACCCTTTTTTGTCTGCTGTTAGAGGAGTGAAAGGATCTATTCCTGTGGCTGCTAAAACAAAGGCATACATATATAAAATCATCTGTATGCATGATGATCTTGGTTAATAAAATTACCAGATAAAATGATCATACCAGTGGCAGCAGTTGAGTGCCATGTGTGACTTGAGGGACCAGGGCTGGGGGCTTTCTGAGGAGCTTCCCATATGTCAGGAGGACGTGGCCGATGGTCCCAGGGCTGAGAGTGAAGACTGGAAGGTGCTGCCCAGGAGCTGTCAGTACCTCGAGTTGAGGCGCTTGGTTCTGTTTGAAAATATGGCCCTGTGATTCACTAATAAGAATAGATTTATGGTTTCTGAAAGATGCCAAGTTTAATAATGGCACCCCACTTCTCTAATGGAGAATCAGTACAACCCACCACACCTTTTCGCTCTGTGGTTTCAAAAGTTTATTGCGGAGATTAATGAAGGTACATTATTTAAATTATGGTTTTCATAACATTTCTCAAGATTATCCATTTATCCTCCAAAATAGTGCTTTAATAGTAACATTAGTTCAATATTGGATATTCCCTAGTATGTTTATCCTGGCAGATTACCTGTTAATTGTTTGCCCTCACATCAAGGCTTATGTCTTTTCTTTTAAGCAGTTTTCTTTTCACATTGTCTGAGCACAGATCCCATACAAGTATTACTTTAAGTTTAGTTATAGAGAATGTTTAAATAAAGGGAAAGGTTAAGTTGGTTAATTTGTGTAACATTGACTGATCTGTTAAGGAGATTACGAAGGTGTTTGTTAATGGCGAGGGGGAACGGAAGAGAAGCGCCTGCATCCAACGAAAAATTCAATGGGCTGCCCCTTGTTCATAGTTCAAACTTGGATGTTACGAACTGGATTTATGAACAATCAGTACTGCTAAAGTAAATATTTATGAACAATCAGTACTGTTAAATATGCTTATGAAAATCAGTACATTACTACTCAAGAGAAAGTTTGTGAACAATCAGTACTACTAAAGTAAACATTGTTTAAACTGTAGCCAGTGAATTAACCAATTAGGTAAGAAAATAAATGAATTGTGTGTGTGTCTGTACCAAGCATGCTATTTGAATTTATTTTTACCTAAGGTGATGGTGTTAACCCCCACATTAAAAGAACTTGCATTACACAGGACACAGTGTAAGAATCCAACACACTCAGAAGCTGTAACAGACGGTAACTGAATTACTAGAACAATGTTATTAAGTGTGATGAATGCATGCCTCATACAAATGATTAAGTAAAATTCAGGCATTGTCCCAGCTTAGTAGTAAATGAGATGCCTTTTTCTGGACTGTTTCATCAGGATCCGAGAAAGTAGTGTAATGGGAACATGGACAAAGTTACCCAGAGAATCCCACGGGTCGACCCTCAGTGGTCCCACAGCCTGCGCGTGACCACCAACTCCAGAAGAATCCCATGGGCTGGCACTAGGTGGCGCTTCAGAGACTGGAGCAAAAATATCCATCAGATCCAACATGGCAGACTGCCAGGGAGACAAAGTAGAACTTTTAGAGGAGAGATATTTTTATAGGTCATTCTTCACCGCTCTGCATTAACTTGGGAAGAAAAAAGGCCATTCAGAAACTACAGTGCCAGGTATGTTTTAGATACGTTTAGATATTCAATGGCTCATTTATTGCCTGTTTTCTTTCAGTGTATCTGGATGGTACTGATAAAGAACCATATCAAATTAATGAGAGATGATCAATAATCGAGGTAAATGGCTAACTGTTGTTGGTTCATACCCTTCCTCCTTTGGCTTCCATTTCTCGTTTACTTTCTTCGAGAGCTTTCTGGAGCAATGACTCATCACCCAGGCGAGTTTGCTCCTCCTGGCAACCCACAGAAGACACAAGGACACAAAAGACATGTCAAGTACAGTCATTGTTGTGAACTTTGAACACAACACGTTTGCTAATTCTGACACAAGAATGCAAATGTGCAAAGGGCAATGAGAAACCAAATAGGTTAAAAGTGCCAATTTCATAGCTTCCATTGTACAGATCTGGATAATGTACACAGATAATGCACAAAAAGTCACACATTAGCAAAAAAGAGGACGTTTGTGGAGAGGACGTTAAGAATTAGGCACTCTGAATGAGGGGAAATAAGTTCACATTTCAGATATACAAGTAATGTCTTTTAACTTTCTATTTATGAAACAAAAATATGTATTCCTAAGCGTAAAAAAAAAAGATATGTTTAAAAAACAAAATTGATCAGGAAACAGAATTCCTACACCACAAACGATCATCATTAGTACGTTTACTGTTGCAAAGCAATTACAGCTTCGAGACGTCTACAGTAAGCAGTAATTAGTATTGTGGTTCAATCTTGGTCCATTCTTCTTCCCACATCATCTTCAGTTAACCAAGGTTATAAGGGTCTCTCTGGTGGACTTTTATTTCCAAAATCCTCTGTAGATTTTCAATGGTTTTCCAGTCTGGAATGTGGCTAGGCAATGTAAGATCTCGAGTTAGTCTGTCTTTATGTTTGGGGTTGTTGTCTTGTTGAAACCTCCCTCTTCTCCACAGAATCAGCTTCTTGCCTGATGATATTAAATCTCTAATAAATCCTGGTACAGCACTCCATTCATGATTCCTTTGATGACTTGTAATGCCCCAGAACTGAATGCAGAGCAGCAGCTCCACATCATGATGTCCCATCTCCATACGTTACTCTGGGTATGGTCTTCTTCAGATCATGCGTCAGACCTTCTTTCTCCAAACATGACAAGTTTAATTCTTCCCCTAGCTTCTATTTTTACTTATTATACTTATTTTCCCTCACTGTACGTCCAAAACAGAGCTCATACCTGCTGCTGTTCCTCCTTACTGAGGCTCAGCGCAATCTGGAGCTGTGTCTCTTCGTCCATGTCCAAGTTGACAGCAGGAGGAGGCTTCTTTAAAAAGATACGGAGAAGACCATTAGCTTATGACATGATTCTTTGATGACTCTCTATGGTGCATGTTGGAGAGTGTATCCAGATGAAGAGCTGGTCACAGCCACACAAAAAGACAGAGGCCAGGCCCTTTAATAACGACACAGGTCAGAGCATTCAACAGAAAAAGCCATCTCTTCCCACCCATTAGTCTGGGAGAGAGAGAGATGTGACACGAGCTGGTTAGTCGAGCACAGACATGCATGGTCCTCTAACGTTCATGGAAAAGCCAACACATGCAGCATCAACCACAAAGACAGACATGCATCGAGCTGATGGAGCGCAGGGGGATGTTAGGAAGCAGTCAGTCCGGGCGGCAAAGTACCTTTTGAGCCTCCTCCTTGCTGAGGCTCATTGCAATCTGGAGTTGTGTCTGTTCATCAATATCCACAGGAGGAGGTGGCTAGAGGAAACGGGTAAGTGATCAGACGTGCGCCGAGCTTCAGTGACCGATCTCTCTTCAACAACTTGATTCGTGGTTTACTAATCGATTATAATATTTTATAATGCGAGTTACAGCAGGGAATATGAAAGCTTGTACAGAGCTCAGGACCTCTGGAGAAAGCAGAGGTGCCAACCTTGTTTAGGCAGAGAGAGAAGATACATTTCTATCATAAAAACACTTGAGACTAAATCTCATGAATTCACAGGTCAAAGTTCACCTAGATTAAAGTCAGTGCAATTGTGTTTTATGTCCCGCATTTGGGGTGAGCAATATGACTAAAATAACATAGCAAAGGCTAAAAATACCTTTGAATAAAAAAAGATAGAAAAGAAAAGAAAATGATAAATGTGTAAAAATAAAATTTTAAAAACTGAAAATTAAAATTGAAATTCTAGCATCACATCAGATGCTTCCATTCAGCTTTAGTAAATTTTTTTTTTAAAAAGGTAAAATTGCCAAAAACGCTGTCAGAATATTCATGATTCGTGACAATTTATCATGGTACTGATATTATATGGCCATACTGTCCAGCCCGATCCCACTCGGTTTCTGTTACAGACGACTGACAAAATTTTACTCTCATTTGGTTAATGTGCTGCTTTAGCTTTTCAAGAATCTCACATATAGCTGTAACAAAAGTTACATGTAAATGCTATGGCTAAAACATAAATGTTGGCACTTCTGGGTGAAGCATAAACCTTTTTCCACCAACAATGGAACCAAGAACTGTTGACCTCATTATAATGCCATGACATCGACTCTAGCAACTCATGTATTGTAAGCCATGTTACAGAAGAACAATGTTTTATGACTGGTTTCAGATTGTATTTAAAATAAGAGTTACAGTTTTTATTTTTGCAAGGTGCATTAGTAAACTTGTCTGTTTATGCAACGGATTGGATTTTAAATTGTCAGAATATTGAGAGGCTTTTTGAAAGGTCTGACATTACCCTGGACCCTTACCGTGGCTGGCGCCATGGGTCACACAATATCTACACAAGCAAATCTTTTTTGCACTAAAAAGTAAGACTTAAAGCTGACATTTGATCTTTTAGGAGAATGCTTGGCCACCAGCACACACACACACACACACACACACACACACACACACACACACACACACACACACACACACACACACACACACACTTTACTGTCAATATGCTTTCATGGAGCGGACACATGAGCACTGAATCAATGCTTCAGTCCATTCATGCATTTTCAGTAATGCATTTTCACTAATGCGCACTTAGTGCAGGCTAACAAACAACGTATCATGTCATTAAGATTACTGAACATTCAACAGTATACTTTCAACACACTCCGACATCAGGAGTCTACTGATATTTTAAATCTGAGCCAGTATAGATGCAAATGAATTTCTAGCCTGTGAGTACCGTATATGAGATTTGCAGGAAACTAAATGTGCAGGAAATGAAGAGTTCCCGTCTATGACTGAAAAGTGTTCAGTCATATGGAAAATAGTTAATAAGTATATTGTTACACTGATCATAAATAACAGCCAAATACGTAATAACGAACTAAAGTCATTACTATTTACAGTACGATGTACAGATTGTCCACTTGAAACGAACATCCCAACAATGCATGTTCTTACTTATGAGGATTGTAAGGTGATAAAAAACAATGATGTAATTGGTAAGTGTCTTTTGGAAGCAGCTGTCCAACATCTGTCTCATCAGGAGCCAGATTTTCAAATCTTGCTGTAGACTTTTTAAACTTACAGCGGGGAAAAATGCATGACACACAACTTAACCTGAACATATTCTGGAGTATTGCATTTTATTAATTCCATAGTCTGAAGGAGCATGTAATTAAATCGTGTCACTCCACTGGTCAGCTAATTACACTCAGAGCAGCCTGAAAGTCGTTGGTGCCGTCCGGCGAGTTATTCTTGTCCAACTCGTAATACCTAATAGGAGGGATTTTGTATTTGGGATGCTTTAGGACGATCATCTTACATTCTTATTCTCTCCTTCATGGGCAGACTGCGTATCAGCCAGAAAGGGAAAGTATGAGCTCTGTACGTGATCCTCACCTTCTCACCGTCCTCTCGGCTCATGGCCAACGCCAGCTGCAGTTGGAGCTCTTCCTCGCCGCGGGTCTGCGGCCGCGCCTGCTCCAGCTCTGGGGCCAGATGAGGGGTCGAAGTGGACACTGGGAGGAAGGAGATAGATGGAGAAAAATTATCTAAATATCTTAATTTAACCTAACAAAATGTCATGGCTTTGAGAGACAGTATGGCAGTGACTGCCTCTGCATATTAAGTTTGTAGCGAGCACCCAAATGAGTGCGGCTCCGTGCCTGGGTGCCTCTCTCATTCCGGTAGGAACAATGGGGTGCCTGTGTAGGGCAGTTTGAGGTGCAGTAGTGGTGTGTGTGTGTGTGTGTGTGTGTGTGAGAGAGATAGAGACACACACACACACACACACACACACACTCTTTGGGTGGTACTAGACCATGCAAGGCTGGGGAAAAGAGCCTTAAAGCCGAAAGCCAGTGCCTGGTCTCGGCTGGACTGGACTGTACCACAGAAAAAACAGGGGCTCATACCTGTTGAGAGCTATTCCCATGTTTAATACAACCACCTTAAGGAAATATATTCAACCCTATAAAGTGAACAGTAAAATGAAGACTTTAGTACTTTCCCCTGATATGGCAACTCATTACCAATTATATACAGGATTCATAACTGCCATTTTCCTTTAAATAGGTACCTTATTCTAATCTAAATAAAACAGCAGGATACCATGCCAGGTTTCATTCCTGTCAGCCAAGCACAGGCTCACCCAAACTGGATAGCTGAACATTGGGAAAAGGTCACCTGGTCTTTCTCTGATAATCAGCAGTCCAGTTTGGGTGAGCCTGTGGCCCATGTAGCCTCAGATTCCTGTTCTTAGCTAACAGGAGTGAAACCCAATGAGGTCTTCTGTGGTTGTATCCCATCTGCCTTAAGGTTTAATGTGCATTTTGAGATGCTTTTATGCTCATCATGGTTACCTTAGTTACTGTAGCCTTCCTGTACACTCAAACCAATCTTCTCTGAACTCTCTCATGAAACAAAACACATTTCCATCCTCAGAACTGCTGCTCACTGGATGTTTTTTGCACCATTCTGTGTAAACTCTAGAAAGTGTTGTATGTGTAAAAATTCCTGGAAAATCAGCAGATTCCTAAATACTCAGACTATCCCGTCTGGCACCGACATGGTCAGTCACTGATATCACATTTTTTTCCCCCTCTTTAATTAATATGAACATTAACGGAAGCTCTGGCCCCGTCTCTGCTTATGCGTTGCCGAGACATGATTGGCTGATTGAATGAGATCAGGAATGTGCAGGTGTACCTGTTTGTCATCATTCACATCTTCACAGAAACCCAGTGGGGAAATTTACCAGAGTACAACAGTCCGGAAAAAAAGTTGTAAGGCAAGACGTGGCTTTGTGGTGTTCAAAGACTGGCGCGTACTCAGACAAGGAAAAGACAGAAACAGGAAATCAAAATTGTGTTTATCTCTCTGTGTGAGGAAGACGTATTTTATAACACAATCAACTCACTTAGAACATAAAGCTCTTAATCTGTATCTGCATGATGTTATGCATTGTACTTTTGCCACCTAATTGGATAATTATATTGGGTAATTACGTATGCATGTACACACACACACACACCTTAATGGTGGGCAGCACAGCCATGGAAAGTCGCATAATACTAGCTGCTATTAATAGAACAGGTTACTGATTGAAAGGAAAATGCCATCATTCCCGTCAAACCCGAACCCATTATTTGTGCCAGAGGTATGGAAAAAGTCTCAAGAGCTCTTTCTTTACTGTCCGTGAAAATAGTCCTTGAACATTTCAATTATTATGAACATTACAGCCCAGTACATTTTTTCTGACATGTCACAAAGCATGTGACGAATCTGGAAAATCCAGTGGAGTAGACTGTGAAACGAGCTGCTCCTTTGGAAACAAGGTCATCTGGTTTGGGGCTCGTGTTCTATAAAGTACGAGAAGAATGAAATCGAGCAAAAAATCCCAATGGCTCAGAACGGCTACTCTGACGGACTCTGGCTGTAGTGCCCCCCCACACACACATACTCCAACACACAGTGCCTTCCTGGCTCTCCGGCCTTTCCTCAACGGTGGGAAAAATCAAACAGACATGCCACTAAATCTCAGATAAGCTCATGATTGACACACAAGCATTGCACAACCATGACACCAGTGCAGCCATGTACTGCTCTGCTCAGAAAGACTCCTCAAGCTGAAATCTGGCATGGATTGGGGAAAAAGGGGTGACAGCCTGCTCAAGAAATATGATCACTCTTCATAAAAGTGTACAGAAATACTGTGAAATATGAATCAGATGTGTTCGGATGAGACCAAAATCGAACGTTATGGTCATGAGCAAGATCAGCAAAACTGTACACAAAGAAAGCCTTCTGAAAAATATGGCAGGGGATTGTTCATGCTTTGGGGCTGGTTTGGTCATACATTATGCTGCTGCTGCTTCGGCAAAATAATCCAGACATAATGGGAAACGATTTTAAAAGGAACCCACAGCAATTAGTCACGGCTTTACCATGAAGCTCTCCAGACCTGATCTAAAAAAAAAATATTAAAAATTAAAAAATAAAAAAAAAAAAGCAGTGTGTGACATCTGGCAGAGAACAGTCAGGAGAAAACAAATGGACTTGGTGGAAACAGAAGAATAGTTGTAATTGTTGAATTCTCGAATTCGGATTGGTCGGAATGTCTTGATGAACTTTAGGTCATGCATTTTGTCCCAGGGTTATGAATCATTGTGTTATACATGCATAGGCTCTCATTAGCGTACTCAATAAAAACAAAGTGAGTCAGTACGGATCAAGGATGCTTATGCTACATAGTTGTGTGTGTGTTATGTGTGTGTCATGTCAGGGTGTGAAGTCTGGGATGGAAGAATACAGAAAATTCCATCCTGTATTGCTCCAACATTTTTTTATCACATCGATTAATAAATCACACCCTGCTTTGTTGAAGAAGGTGTATTAACCTAAACCTGGTGTGGTGCTCTCGGGACCTGAGCTGCCCTTCCCTGCTTTAGATCTTAACAACAGACTTTTCTACTTTCTGACAAAGCAAAATAAACCAGACCTTGTGGCACTCACTACAATCTATTCATAGCGTCTCTTACTCACAGTTGTACGATGAAGGCGAGCCTCGAGCGCGGCCATGCTCGTCCCCATAGACAGGGGCCATGCTGGGTGAGCTGGCGTGGCTTGCCGAGTAGGGTGGAGGCATGGGGCTGTGTGCCATGACGATGCCAGTACGAGCCATGCGCTCACGAGTCGTCTGAGCCTGGCCCCTCTCTTGCCTCAGTTTCTCTTTGTCTTGGAGCAAAGAAACGAGCTGCTTGGACTTCTCACGTACGTGCACGCCCTGGTCCTGGCCATCACGGTCTATGTACTGGAAGTCCCGGAGTGTCTGGATCGAGTGGATGTTCTCCCTGCATTGCTGAGCCACCCGCTCCGATCCCGTCTTCACCAGATAATCCAGTAGCATCAGCGCCTTGTAGACATGACGCCAGTTCTTACCGTGGTCATTCATGCGCTTCCAGATTATACCCATGACCTCGGCAAAGGCCACCACGTTGAACGTCAGCTCGGCGATCTCCATCATGAGTGAACTCGAAGGACCCCATGGGTCATTAGAGGTCGCTTCTCGCACTTTGATCTCCGCCTCCGTGTAGTTGTTTACGATGTTCTTCATGGAACGGCGCAAAGATGAAGTCGTCATGGTGTGTTCAGTCGATGTGAGCAGGACAGTGTTGCCTCTCTGCTCTCCTCTTTGTGAGCGCTTGGGGTACAGAGATGATACAGCGTAGGTTTGAGGATTGGAGTGGGTTGCGTTGCCCAAATTCAGCAACATGCATCGGCGTCCACTAGGTTATGAACCTGGTGCAAAAACAATTGGAAAAAACAACAGAATATTAGATTTCGTACCAACAGAAAGCAGTTGAAAGCAGTTTACCCAGGCATGAGGAACTCTGTAGCCTGCTGACTACGTCCCGTGAACCTCAGTCAGAAAATAATCGCCCACCCTTAGAAAAATGATCAGGTTTCAGTATACACAGGATCATTATTTAGTCAACAATTCTTTATAATAAGCATAACCAACTCTGCTCTTGTGAAAGCGAACACTTCGGGTGGGGAAAAAAAAAAAAGCATAAGAACAAATTAATAATAATAATAATAATAAAAAAAAAAGCTCTCTGCACACAAGGAAATGTTTATTTGGCCCAAAGGAAATTAGGAATGCTTTCCTGACAGATTAAGCCAGGTTCCAGACTAAACAGGATTATCAGTGCCGGAACAGATATCAGCAGTGCAATTCAATCCGCTATCAGACCTAATTCATGTGCTGAAAAGGGACTCAAGATGCTGTTCATGTTAAATTAACCCAAGAAAAAGAGAACCGATGCTCAGGACTTACAGAAGAGTGTTACGTAGATCACATAGCTGCCATTTTACCAGCATTGCAATCTGTATCCATGGAGGAAGCTTACTGAAATAGTTTATGGTACCTGACTGGATTAACCAGTTTCAAATATGCACGTGTGAAGATCAGCACTGTTGGGAATGTAGAGGTCAAAATGTGAAGTTTCCTATTTCAAGGAACTGCAGCTGGGGCAGTTTGGAGTAAATGTAAGGAGCCAGATGTCCTGAGACCTGAAAGTAAGTCGGGTTATGCAAAGAAGACAGAATTGTCTAGACAGAAAAAAAAAAGAGAAGTGGCCTACAGAAAATCACCTTGAAATTTTGTTCAGTTCATCTTAATAACACGTGTATACCAAATGATTAATCATACATGAAAATGCATTTTCCTTTGCTGCACCACCAATACAGCAGCAGATTGGACTGTTGGTGATTTGACGTAATCCTGTCGTCAGATTGGTTACTGAGACAAGAAGTCCGTCAGCTTTACCTTACCCAAGAGCAGGCCAGTTCACATTCATAATTACAAGTGACCTGTATCTGCCTTTAATGAGAACGCACCTGTTTTCCAAAACAACATGCATGCGCACAGTGATCAGATTTTGAGTCCCGCGTCACCAACGACAAACATATTTGTGAGACGACGCGTGGTAGTAAAATGGATGAAATGGAAATGCTAGTAGCTAAAGTATGCATCACTTTTTGCTCTGGAAGATGTTAAACAGCTCATCACCTGTAGTATTGTACTGCTGCGCTGCTGACTATTTGTGCTAGCTTGCTGCCATAGTGCGAATAAATGCTGCCAATAGCGAAGAACCTCAACCCTAACACATGAAGCTTAAAACTAACCCGGAAACCATAACACTGCGGGCAGTGGTAGCTCAGTGGTTAAGATTTTGGCCTGGTGATCAGAAGGTCGTGAGTTCAAACCCAAGCTATTGCTGATGAGCAACCCTCAACTGCTCAGTTGTATAAATGTGATATATGCAAGTTGCTCCGGATCAGGGCGTCTGCCAAATGACATAAATGTAAATAATTTTAAACCTAACATGCAACTGCTAAGGAGCATCTCTCAATAGATATCAAAACAATGATATGGCCAGAATCACCATGATGGCTGATGACATCAGCGCATGCGTACAGGCAAAAAGCCAGACGAATTCCGATCCGCGCGTGCTACGTGTTAACGCTGTGAGCAGCCATATTGATTTGATGTCATGTGATAAAGTTGGCGCTGAAGACATCCCGTAACCCCAAGTAGGCATTCCAAGTTGAGGGGAGTGTTTTCTTTGGTTTTTCCTAATCGGAGGCCTGAAATTCTGAGTTACAGGATTTAGCCAAACGCAGTCAGTTCTGTGGCTATAAAACACATATTGAAACAAGAACTCATCTTGCACACATCTTTCTTCCAGATTAAGCCTGACAAAGACGTTCTGGCGTAATGGAATGAATGCGGTTGGAACAGATGAGCTTTAATTGCAGACCATAACAGCAGTCTCAGCGGACTGCCTGAAAGAGAAAGATCTTTCAGTGATCGATAGGAGAGCACAGCCTATGTGGAACTTTGGCTGAGAATCAGGACTGGGATGAAAAGTGCGCCACGGTTACAGTTAGAAAGTTGGTTCTGAAACCTTGATGGTAATGGCTAAAGAAGTAAATGACACGATTCATTACAGCACCCACGGTAAATCTCAGCCCAAATCTGCATACACTGCAAGTTTGTGCCACAGTAAAACTCTCTCAGGCAACATCGTGACAAGAGCTACTGTTCCCATAATGCAATGTGAACATCATCGAAGCCAGTTTCTACCAACATAGTCGTCATAGTAGAATATTTAGTAAGATATTTGCGTTATCTCAGGGTACTCCTATCCGAGTTGCCTGTTTACAAACTGATCTTTCCAATAAAAATGCCGGACCAATCCTAAAATTGCATGATGTCACATTTGACAACTAAACACTACTTTTTAAAAATGAAATCAGATTGACTCCAGGCAGTTACAGATGTGCATGCAATCGTTTAACATTGGTATCAAATCGCTTTTGGTAAGTCGATCTTATCAGGGTTAAAAATGTCTAGAATTCTTTATGGAAAAAAAATGAATGCTATTTTTGACAAAAACCTCAAAGTTGAAACACCAGCATAAAGAAAACTGAAAGTATTTAAAGTGACCTGCTCGGTTTTTCTGTCACAGTTAGGTAAACAGTTTATTATTCTATATAGGTCTTTAATAGTTTTAAAATTCATGTTTATATACATATTTAGATGTGCTGATTAGCTTAAAAAATAAAATGAAAAAAAAAAAACCACACAGGAGTACATGTATTCATATAATAATCAAATATTCTACTCCTGGCTACATGCAGAAATATGTGCAGGTGTGAAATGATCACTCGGGTTAATTTAGAGTAAACGATAGCCCTTTCTAGAGATTAAAACAAAACAGACAAATATAGCTCAGTTGGCCATAAGATGAGGGTTGGGAACGCTGATGAGGAAATGGATAGTGTTTCACAGTGCAAAGTCACGACCTTGAAGTCAGGACGTTCCTCTTCCCACAAGGTTCACTTTGAGCACTGATCAATACGTCGAGTGTACTGCTTAACCTTAGCGCGCTTACAAAGCCGATTTCCTTTTACAGTCTACCTCAAAACTGGATCAAATTTAGGGAAGAAAAAAAAAAAAGTTTTACACATTTTGACAAACGTCCAATGTTTAAAATGTAGTTATAGTTTGTTAGCTTTAACATACATACTCAAAGTCCGCCATAAAGATGATTATATATAAAATGCACGTACAATAATGAACACAGAGCCTTTGCTAAACTTCACGTGACGGACGTGTCCAATAGTAGGTGTGGGCGATTTAAAAAAAAAAAAAAAAACAATATTGATGTTTTCTAACAAAATGACTGGCAATTTTATCAATATCTGGTCTACAGAAGTCAATTAATGAGGGAGAATTAGTCTTAATAAATGTTACAATAACATGTTTACTGATCAGTATTTAAAATATTCAATACTTAATAAATATGTCTAAATTATTGTGACAATGCGATAAAACAAAAATAGTAATAAAACACACAGGGGCAGGAGATTAAAGAAGTTGCTTTTCAAAATTAGTGAATATACTTTTATCCTTTGATCGTGATATTTAATGTTGTGAAATGTCTGTGAAACAAGTGAATTCCTGTCCTCACTTATATTATAGTAGCTATAAACGCTCATTCCCTCACCAGCCTCCAAGTTTCTCTTGAAGTTAAAGATGCAAAAAAGTATTTTCCCCCCCCCTTACTTGTACAAATAACCAATAATAAAAAAAAATAAATGCATAGAACATGGTAAGAAATTTATGGGTTGCATGGGCCACTTGTCAGTCATTTTACAGACACTCCCAAAGCCCCATCTCTCCGCCCCCACACCCATCTAAAATCATTAAGCGCCCAGCACAGTGAGATACTTCTCCTGTCGACAAAAAAACCCACTTTGTTCTTTGGAAAGGAATACTAAAAAAATCTTTCTAAAACATAAATCTTGCCTAACATACCTTTAATAAGACAGAAAGTAGCTTCTGGCGCATCTAAGGGGTGGATAAACTGCTACTACTCTTACTGACAGAGAAGCCCAGATGGAGCATAAAGACAGATACGTGTTTTCATTCAGTCCAAGTGAGGTAGCACCGTTCCAGCACTGAACAGACTGAAATTAGTCAAATACTCCTTTGAAAAAGACACAAAACCGCTAACTTGCACAAACCTCCCCCCCTTTCAACATGAATAAACCCCAACGACTTATTCTCCACTCAGGAATTGTTGGAAAAGGGAATAATGTGTGGAACAAAAAAAACCCAAAACAAAACAAAACAAAAAAACACACGTGTTCAAAAGGCAAACAGGTTTTTTTTAAATGTGAATGTTTTTATGTAATATTTTTAAATTGAGCTAGCTCAGCATACTCCAACAATGTTTATCCTCTAGGCCACTAATAACAGCCAAGGTATCATTTCAGAATTTAAATACTGAATGTTTTATCCATACGTATGTATGCGAGTTAGCCTAAATTAACGACAACAGAAAGCAATACATTCACTTAGTGCTAAAGACCGATAAAGACAGCATACAAAAAAAGAAGGTTTCAGGAACTGTATAAATGTATCTGACACTTAGACAAGCTAACCATTTTAAGAAGATAAAAAATTCTTACAATCGCCTTAGAAAGACGCGATTTCTATCGAAGATCAGATCACATCATTTGCTCAAGGACTACCATTTGTGTTCGCAAACGTTCACTGTGAGCTCAAAGCAATGAAAAACCGTTTGAAAGTGTTCATGAACGTTTACGAACGAGCTGCTACCGTAGAGCAAAACGCCCCCCTGGGGGCGGGACAGGAACGTTCTAGGGAGAGTTTTAATTGGACGGACAGGAGACTAGTACGAGATGACTCATCACAAAAATGTTAAACTATACAATTAAAATGAGAATATCCCAAAAACTATTTTTCCCCTTCATGTTCTAGAATGCTGGTGTCCATAACACTAAGGGACAGGTAGAAAGAAAAAAAAACAAACTTTGCAACAACAAACATAATAATTATTACCTCACAAACAAAAGTTTGAAGTGAAGACAGGAGTGAAGGCAAAGCTTATTTATGCGCGCGCGCGCACGCGCTCACTCACACACACACACAATCACACACTCTTTAATGCTTGGTTTTGTTTTCTTGGAACTTGGATTCTGATTTATGATGATTTGTAAATGCAAATCATTTCATGGCACCTGATTCAATTTTCACATCTTACCCGGCATTCCTTTCACTTCCTCCCAGCTTCTGGTTTGTTTTGAGCTACAATTCAGACAAATTGGTTCCCAAGCCCTTGTTGTGAGCCAGCACTGCGTCAGAAGCGCCTCGGTGACTCAGCTAAGCTAAGCTAACCGACTTTATTCTTCCCCGTGACGGGATGAAACAAATGTAACTTTGCGTTTTCTCCCTCACCTCCTCTCATCATGGCTCGTCACATCCGTCCCAACTCCAGGATCATGTCCGCAAGTGCGCAACCTTTCCACATCGCTCCTGTGCTGTTATTCCTGCCGATACTTTCCGCAACACACACACACACACACACACACACACCCCTAACACACAATGAATGCAATCAGGACTCGGCGGTTTTCTAGTTTCAGGACATGCTCTGATTTCCTTGTGGTGTGAAGTGAAGGGGAAAAAACGACTAACCTAAATACCTAAAGCCTGGAAAAGCAGGGGAAAGTGAAGTGAGGGTGTGGGGTAATAAAGAGGGAGGGAGGGAAGGAGGGAGGGTGCAGAGTCAGCCATTAACCCCTTACACACCACACCACACCACACCAGACCATACACACGAGAATAAAACTGAACAGGGTTGCCAGATCGTTTAAAAATCATTCAGTCAAATGAATTTGTTTGTTTCCATCCGTCCATCCATCCATCCTCTATAGCGCTTTATCCGTCTGGGTCGCGGGGAAGATGGAGCCAATCCCAGCATCTTCGGGCGAGAGGCGGGGTACACCCTGGG
>JAQQZX010000023.1:26626990-26637700 GCA_030068355.1 Notoglanidium maculatum | reverse complement strand
TACTCTAAATTGCCCATAGGTGTGAATGCGAGCGTGTGTGGCTGTTTGTCTGTGTTGGCCCTGTGGTGGACTGACGATCTGCCCAGGGTGTACCCCGCCTCTCGCCCCAAGATGCTGGGATTGGCTCCAGCTTCCCCGCGACCCAGCGTTGGTTAAAAGCGTTGGTAGTGCGGCTCAGCGTGACTCGAGGATGTTAAGAAATGGCACTATCCGGAGCAGAGATGCATGATTATACCCTAACCCCCTTTTGAACCTTAGCATCTTTATAATATCTTTTAAACCATAGTGCTTTCGAACCTTAATGACTTCAGGACCTCTTTAGATGCTGCGTGTCTTTAGAAATTTCTCAGATGTCTGTACAGCCTCAGCTTCTGTAGAATCCTAGTGACTTTAGAAGCTCTTGAATGCCTTAAGATGCTCTTTAGAATGTCATAAGAACCTCTAAAAAACCTCTTCAAGTGCTTAAAACGTATTATATTTAAACCTGAGTATTCACCTTCTTTATTTTTTCTTTATACACAAGTGTGTGTTGTAGATAATATTTCTAACCCAAACACATACATCCCAAAACAGATTTTTTTTTCCAGTAGCACATCAAACCATAAATTTATCAATAGGAAAAGAGGTTTAAAAACGTCCAAGCTGGCAACCAAAAACATGGGGGGCTTGATAGAGTTGTTGTGTAAAACCGCAGTCCTGCTTGCTGCTGGTGCAGAACAAAGGTAACACTTTTCTCTCTCTCGCTCTCTCTCTCTCTCTTTTTATATATATATATATATATATATATTTGCTGTTCATGACGGTTAAAAATTAAAAATAAAAAAACACCCTTCGTCTGGGTTGTTGTTGTTGTTGTTGTTGTTGTTGTTGTTGTTGCCACGTGTTAGCCTGTTGAAACCAAGACACCAATAAATTTGTAAAAACTCAGACTACTGTAGTGTACACATGTAAAAACTGGACACCTAATTGCATATGCCCAGGACTATTAATGCCCATTAAGATAAAAAATAAAACAATTAAATAATAATAAAAAAAAAACTAATTGTAACTGCACACAACAACAACAACAACAAATCTAGTCCTTCTTTTTACTAACTTTTATGCCTGAAACCTCAGACAGGAAGTAAGCTATTACAGAGAAATGATTTTGGACAGTTCACATTGCTGTGATATATATACGTATACACACGTGAAGTAAAAAAGTAACAGCAGATTGACTGTGTTTAATGAAATGAACACCCCTGGCATTCCATACTCATGCAAATTTCATTCTCATTTCATGCCCAGAGAAGAAAAGTTCTTAGAGAAGATGTTGTTCATTGCCCAATAGATTGCGTGGCATGTGAAAGCAGAGGTGCACTATACACACAACCTTCACAAAAAGGCTGAACTGTTTGCATAATTGAGGAGCAGCGAGTGAGAAGATTTTACGGTCAGAGGAAGTGAAACTTTCATGAAAGAGGAAATTCAAAGAAGAATGCGAAGCCTAACTGACTCATATCAGCTGTTGTGTGTTTATAAAGTGTTTCACGTCCAAATTAAATACATTTTATGAATGATGCAAAATGTTTTGAAGTGTTTAAGAATATTTGTTTATTTTTAAAAATGCCTTATCCTTTAAAAATGGATCCAAGTATTTTGAACTGCTTACGTAAATGTTGAAATCTATTCAACACTATGTTCAGGAGGATCAGATGTCTCTGTCCTGGACAAAACCCGGGTTCAGAAACAGCTTTTACAGTTCTCCTCGTGGTGCAATGGTTCTAAAATTGATCTAAACTTTTTTCCCCAGGCACCTTTAGAGGACAGGACATCTAAATGACCTCCAAAAGAAGATGGCAGCAGATGGAGGTGAGTGCCCCCAACCCCGCTCCAACCCCCCTCCATCCCCACATCCCCCCTCCAGCAACCCCCCCAACCCCAGCCACAATAAGTGGTTTTTAAAACAATTTTCTTGCATTGTTTGAAATCAGACACTCAAATTCTGCACACCAGGAGTCGCAGGTGTAGCCGTGTTGAACCGCCTTTGAGTGAGTTATCTGTCTATCTTTTTTTGCCATAGCTAAAGAGGAAAAATCCACCCTGATTGATTTGCACATCGTTATCAATAACACGTGATCTTCCGTGGCATCTAATATTTATTCTGTAATGAAATTCTGAGTTGACTTTTTCCATCTGCATGTGCTATTCGTTTTGGTGTTACTACATTACCCACAATGCCATTTGCCTAACGCCTGATAGTGGCACAGTGGGATTGAGATCTACCTAAAGAGAGCAATGCAGCGGCACGTTTGTCCTTTAGTCTGTCCTGATCTCTCACCTCATCTTGTTGTCTGAACCTCTGCTTTTTGTTTTGATTTTAAGTCTTGTTTCCTCCCCATCCTGTGATCTCTATGTCTCTTGAACATCCTTCCTGTTTTCAGTTCATTCCTGATTAGTTTGTGCATTTCTGGTTGTTAATTGTTGTCTACATTTCAATATTAACATACTGAATGTGCTGCAGGGTGGAGTTTTTCTTAAAAACATCAATCATTATAGGTAGTGAAATTATTTCTTTGCATATATAATAAATAAAAATTTCTCTACTAAAACCTGTTTTCCAGTGGGTACTAAAAATACACCATTGAGAATGATCATAACTGGAAGCTCTGGTCGTCAGCAGTTCTCTCTCACTGAGTCGATCCTGCAGAGAGCGGTCTTTAGCGGTGCTGATCCTCACACTATACTAACTACTAAAACTTCTGGAAACCTCTTTGAGAGAAATGTGACTCTGGTTAACACTCCAAATCTTATCAATCATGACTTATTACACTACATGTCAAAAAAAGAGGTGAAGAAGGCAGTTTGTTTCTCCTGTCCAGGACCACACGCCGTCCTGTTTACACTAAATCCATTAGACATGCCCCCAAACCTATACGACATTTTCAGTCCAGTAGTTCAGTACTTTGGAGAACATATCCTGGACAACACAATGATTGTTTTGTACCATGAAGAAGAGGAGTGGAGGCAGTCGTTAGAAGACAGTGTGAAGAAGAATGAGCACTTCAGGGAGCTTCTTGAGAAATGCGGTCAAAGATATCTCGTCTTCAGTGGTAAGGAGAACAGGAACGCGGGCAACGTGACGAGGAAACTGTTTGAGGAAATCGACAGGATGGTGGCGAAGGATGGGATTTTTTCCAACCCGGAGTTTAAAGATGCTGATAAACGAATCAAGACTGAGGAAAAACTCATACGAAATCAGAGAAAGAAGGAGGTCAGTGCAACGTTAGAGGAGCTGAAGAAGACGCATTCTCAGGAAGATCTGGAACGAGAAGTGACTCGTTATGAAGAAAAGATCCAGTTGGAGTTCAGGGAAAGAGCAGAGGTGCAGGTCGCGGACAGACTCGGCTTTACCCTCAGACTCGTCGATTATGCAGCAGCAGTAGGAAAAGGAGCTTTTGCAGGGGCGATATTATCGATGGCGATGGGGTTTCCAGGGATGGCCGTAGGAGCAGCGGTTGGTGCAGCGTTCGGTGGTTTAATAGGTGGTGCAGCTGGAGCAGCTTGGAATGTTATTACTAATGCTTTAGCAGATTTCGGCAGAGCTGCAACTTAAAGTGGAATTCGTACTTAATCGTAAACACCCACTTTTAAGGCCAGCATGTTCAGTGATTCTTACACCAGTGGTTTGGGGTGAAATCTATAAATAAGGCAGGTGTAGTGTTGCAGCTGGCTGTCGTAGTTTTTATAATAACATCGATCAGTGCATTTCATAATTTTATATTGTTGCTGCATGTACATATCTTGATATTTTGTCATAGTAACTTTTCATGAAAGATCTGCCTTTTGTTATCTTGTTTTTTTCCCATGGGAATGAATGTTAAAGTGATCTCACTAGTGTGCAACCTCTTACATGTGTAAGACCTCAAATCTGACCTCTTCCATGTCCTCATGGAAATAGAACATGGTTGGGCAACAGCAAGATTTCTGTGGACAAATACACAAATAAACAAATAAAGAACAAATAAAAATGCCATGTTTTTAAGAATTACAGTGTGATTTTATTTTGGCATGTTAATAATATTACAAACAAAAGTACAGTAGCCCAGAACGGACAAACCTTTAGAGTTTCCTATATGTTTCACATTTTTACAAGGCAACATGAATCCAGAAGGAAGCATCGGAAGGAAGATGAAGAAAAAGAAAGGAAGGCAAAGAAGAAATAGGAGGAATTAGTGTTTTCTGGTGCTGGCTAACATGTTTGAGAACCAAAATGTTGAAAAATGGAGGATCATATTTATTGTTTAGCACATGAATAATCAAGGAAGTGTGAATGTAAGTACTTAGAAGTTTGTACACGCTGGGAAAGAGAGGGGTAAGGGTTGCAATCAACCGAATTCTACGTAAAGCACATCGAGTATTCTGTAAAGTAACGTTTTCTGCATCCCATGACTTATGATATCATATTTGTGGCAAAGTTAGACACCTCATACTGATAGAATCTGCAGACCTGCTCATGAACGTATCGAAGTGATTTGCACATTGAGGTCACGATCATAAAAAGGAAAAGCAGGATATGGAAGAAATGTGAACCAATACCAAGAAACTATTCAGATAAAAATAAATAAATACAAAATTAAAACCCACAGCATGTCTCCACTATAAATGCACTCTGTCCAGGCTTCAATCTGATCATTTCTAAAAACTTTTTTCCAGATGTTTGATGTCAAAAGTTAATTTCTTTGTTTATACACTGAAAGTACAATTTCATTATAATTATTGCTTTCAAACAGTAAGTAATAAACAATCACGTTGGGGCAACAAGCAAAGTGGAATACCATTTTGGATTGTCTCTTAGTAGGCACTATAGGAAACTTGTATGAAAGGACACTTTTTGGCTAAAGGTTTGTGGACAGCTGACCATCACACCCTTATGTGGTTCTTTCACTGCTGCCACGATGTTGGATGCACACATTCATTTTGAATGAATTTCCCTTCACTGGAACTAAGAGGTTTAAAGCTGTTCCAGCATGACGATGCCCCTGTGCACAAAATGGGCTCCATGAAGACATGGGTTTCCAAGGTTGGAGTGGAAGAGCTTGATTATCTTGCCCAGAGCCCTGACCTCAACCCCACTGAACACGTTTGGGATGAACAGGAACGCAGACTGCAACCCATATGTCTTTGCTCGACATCAGTACCTGACCTCACTAATGTTCTTATGGATGAATGACAAATTCCCACAGCCACGCTCCAGAATCTAGTGAAAATCCAATAACGGCAACCTGGAGACTGACTCGATATTAATTCTCATGATTTTGGAAATGGGCACATATAGGTGTGATGGTTGGGTGTCCACATACTTTTGGCCATAAAGTGTACCTATGTAAATACATTTTTGTTAGCATCAGTTATATGGGATATGATGTTGGTACATTTTGTGTCTCATAGGAATTTTTCAGCATGTCACAATAGCCACGTGAATTAACACTGAAATATGGCTTGTAATATGAGTTCATATGAGCTCACATTTGGTTCTGCATTTTTAACATGCTGATGGAAGGCTTGTTTCATTTCCATGCCTAGTTCATTTGAATCAGTGGCAATTTTTTTGTCTAGGGAGACGGCTAAGAAAGAAAGTAAAGCAATGCTTTACTTATGTAATTCTCAAATGATTGAGTTTTTATAGTTGTTATACTTTTTCACTGATCCATTTGAACTGAATTAGTTAAAAAGTGTGTTGAGGGGAGCTATGCTACTTTACAGCTGCAAAGTGTTTAGACAAACCCTTCATGTTCATTATGTGTTGATATACAACGGTGCAAATCTCATGCTTTGTTCACGTTTTGGTTAGATTTTGTCTTTATTTATTGTAAATACGTCTGCTAAAGTTTGAATATTTTTAATCCGAACACGATTTTAAACATCCCAAACCTTTCCAATAAAATATTAACCATATCAAAACAAACACTATTTAGCAACCAAAATCGTCCAATCTGGCAACCACAGTACTTTCATTTTCACTGAGCTCAGACAATAAGCGCGCGCTGCCATGTTTTACTTCTAAAACGGATCTCATTAAAAGGTAGCGTTTCTCCTAAATATGATATAATTTTATATCTGTTCGTGGTAGGGAAAAATGCAAACACCCTGGCTCTGTTTTGTTGTGGTGCATTTTGTGTGACTCTGTTTTGTTTTTTTGAAGCCTAGCTGAACTACGCTAAGCGCTGTCTCAATACTGCGTCATATTTACTTACAACCTCAAAGTAGGGATTATAAACAGTCACTTTTACAGAGTATTCCATGTCCACATTTAGTAGCATGTTGAAAATCCATAAATAATTTACGGGCTTTTAAGCAGTTATAAATAATACTTTTAATGCATACGAGTCTTTTTGTCATTAATAGATCATGTCATATTTAGGATTATTTGACCAGGAAGAATAGGTAAATAATACATTTACTTTATTAGAATAAATAAGTGACATTTGATTCTTTTAATATTTAAATCCCTCACATACATTCCTCATGTAGAAAAAGTTGGTGGAAGGACAATTAGTATAAACAGGAGGATTCAGACTCAATGTTGAAGACGTAAAGCTACAGTTAGCTTCCTCCGTTTCTGTCGTTGCTGCGCCCCAAAAAACCTTTTTCTGGCCTATTTGCTGACTTTGACGTCTTTTTTCCGAGTGCAGACGATTTTTGGTAAGTGTCCGGATTCATAGAGCTCTTTAAGGGGCACTGCTAATGGCCGAATAGGGTTTTCAGATTTTCTCGAGCGCTTATTATCCAAACAATATGGTTGTACGACTGGCTGTCGCAGGCTCGTGACGTCATTTTTAGCGTCGCGCATAGAATACAACAGAGAAAATCGTTTTCTACACGGCTGTGAAGTGTGTAACGAGGTTATGGAGCCGGTCATACAATGTTGTGTTTCTGTAGAAAATCACAGCAGTCATATAAACGGACAGAATAATTCAGAGCTAAAGCTATTTGATTTCCAAAAAAGCTAAAAATGAATGGAAGTCAATGGAAGGCTAAAGCTAACTGAGCCTCTCACTGCCCATGGGGAGACATTCTGATCGCTCGATTACCCACTAAATGTGACAAGTGTGTGTGACAATCTGTGAAAGCCATGCATAAATAATTGTGATAATTCATGCGTAAAGTACGTGTGACTGCTGCAAAGTGATTAGAAACAGCTATTATAAAATGAAACTGGGAAAATGTCTGTTTCTGGTGTGAAATTCCTAAAATAGTAAGATCATGTTAAAAGTAGGAAGCATGGTGAGATGATCTGCTGTAACTGTAGTAAAGTATATTATGTATAATGTGGTGGTGTTGGGATGCAGCCCTGTATAAAGCGGGGTTATTGTTACCACCCAGAAATGGATTATTTCTCTGTAGCACCACATCCGGAAGTGTTGTATGCCTCTTATTCTAGTCATTATAAAGGACAAGACTGAACGACTCCCAGAAGAAGATGGCAGCAGTTGAAAGTGAGTGACCACACTTTGACTCTGCATTAATGTAGAATATATGGGGTTTTTTTCCCTTTAAAAAAAACTGCATTATTTGAAATCATATCCTCCACCAGATCATCATCCTGTCCTAAGGAAGCGCAGGAGTAGCATTGGCGAACCGCCCGAAAGTGAGTTAACTGGCTATATTTATTTGGCATATTTGAAGGAAAAATCCACCCTGAATGAATTGTATGTTCATTGTTTGTTAACAATTTTGAATTAATCTTTTGTATGACAAGCCATCTCTGAGTGAGTCTCTCATTTTTCCCTGGACCACGTATGCATGCCACTCGTGCCCAGATTCATCGTGAGCTAGTCTTTCGGCTCTGAGTCTACACCAGCTACACCACCACACTTGTTCCAGTAACAAAATGAATGAATGATGCAGAAAAAGATTCATTCATTTTACTGAAAGAGATTTAAAGATCTGAGTCAGTAAAAAAGATCTGAACTTCACATCATTGCTTTATAATTAACATGTGATTTTTCTCACAAAGCCGTTGGACTGTCTGCTAATAGTGGTGTAGTGGGAGTAAATTGCAGTGGTGCTTTAGTCCTTAAGGCTGTCCAGCTCGCTCATCTCTGATATTGTTGTGAACGCCGTTGCGCTCGTCCCTGCCATAACTCAGTAATACTTCATTATATAAGCAGCCAAAACAATCACATCACTAATATTTTAATAGAAGCATAATTTTAGTCGTTCAGGGTGGAAGTTTCCCTTAATGTTCATCCAATACATGTATTGAAATACGTTTATTGTATATAAAAATAAAAATTTCTCTACTAAAACCTGTTTTCCAGTGGGTACTGAAGATAAACCATTGAGAATGATCATAACTGGAAGCTCTGGTCGTCAGCAGTTCTCTCTCACTGAGTCGATCCTGCAGAGAGCGGTCTTTAGCGGTGCTGATCCTCACACTATACTAACTACTAAAACTTCTGGAAACCTCTTTGAGAGAAATGTGACTCTGGTTAACACTCCAAATCTTATCAATCATGACTTATTACACTACATGTCAAAAAAAGAGGTGAAGAAGGCAGTTTGTTTCTCCTGTCCAGGACCACACGCCGTCCTGTTTACACTAAATCCATTAGACATGCCCCCAAACCTATACGACATTTTCAGTCCAGTAGTTCAGTACTTTGGAGAACATATCCTGGACAACACAATGATTGTTTTGTACCATGAAGAAGAGGAGTGGAGGCAGTCGTTAGAAGACAGTGTGAAGAAGAATGAGCACTTCAGGGAGCTTCTTGAGAAATGCGGTCAAAGATATCTCGTCTTCAGTGGTAAGGAGAACAGGAACGCGGGCAACGTGACGAGGAAACTGTTTGAGGAAATCGACAGGATGGTGGCGAAGGATGGGATTTTTTCCAACCCGGAGTTTAAAGATGCTGATAAACGAATCAAGACTGAGGAAAAACTCATACGAAATCAGAGAAAGAAGGAGGTCAGTGCAACGTTAGAGGAGCTGAAGAAGACGCATTCTCAGGAAGATCTGGAACGAGAAGTGACTCGTTATGAAGAAAAGATCCAGTTGGAGTTCAGGGAAAGAGCAGAGGTGCAGGTCGCGGACAGACTCGGCTTTACCCTCAGACTCGTCGATTATGCAGCAGCAGTAGGAAAAGGAGCTTTTGCAGGGGCGATATTATCGATGGCGATGGGGTTTCCAGGGATGGCCGTAGGAGCAGCGGTTGGTGCAGCGTTCGGTGGTTTAATAGGTGGTGCAGCTGGAGCAGCTTGGAATGTTATTACTAATGCTTTAGCAGATTTCGGCAGAGCTGCAACTTAAAGTGGAATTCGTACTTAATCGTAAACACCCACTTTTAAGGCCAGCATGTTCAGTGATTCTTACACCAGTGGTTTGGGGTGAAATCTATAAATAAGGCAGGTGTAGTGTTGCAGCTGGCTGTCGTAGTTTTTATAGTAACAGCCAACATGTTAACAGATTTTTTGGAAATTGGTGGTAAAACCCTAAACCATGCCACTGCTTTATATCACAAATCCATTGCTTTATATACTGAACAGTATTGCATTGCTCAATGTATTTCTCAGCGTGACTCCTACGGCATACAGACACTAAAGCGAATGGTAGATTTATGGGGGTTGACCCATAGCTTAGGCCATAGCATAGCCTGTAGCCTAACTTCTTTGACATCTGGTATGCAAAGTTTTTAAATGCAGTTCAGATTATTTGGTGCGATTCTAACCGTGATCTTTGGGCCCTTTTTTCTATCTTCACTATATGGAGGGACAGTGTGCTCATGAGTACCTAGCAAATGTGCAACTATTTCGGATGTGAAACGTTTTTGAATGTATGGCCCTAATAGCATTTTTAACCTGGGTGTGTATTTCTTTTAATTCATTACCTGATTTGTGCAGGTCAACAATCATTTGTCTCTTCTTGGTTTAAAGGTTTTTTTCATGGTATGTAATGGATGACACTGATTTTACATGTGTGCAATCTTATATGTATGAAAGCAACAGCATAGTTCCTGTAACAACAAATTGTAAAAAGCACTGCACACATGTCAATTTATTTTGATTAATTTAAAATGTTCCTTAGGGATGTCACTAACATTGGAGCACATTATGTTTTTTGAGAGAAAATATGATTTTAAAAAGTTATTTGAGCAATATTTTTTTATGAGAGATGTAGTTTATTTTTATTGTTTTGTCATTGTTTATTTTTATTTTATGTAATCATATTTATGAAGGGTGCCAATAATTCTGGAGGGCACATTGAGCACTTTAACGCAAAAGAAATCTATCTATGTATCTATCAGAAATTTGTCTGATATTGTTTGCTTAAGCTTTGAAATATTCTATATTCTGTTTATTTGTCACAATACTGCCATATCCATGTTTATGTCTAAACCCAAACCTGTGTTTTTGTATTTTGCACAAAGATTAGCTGATTTGATACACTAAATGTCGGCTTCATTTGGGCAGTAAACACTTGCAATTTGCAGCTCAAATATTATTTGTCCAAATAAAGAAAATAATAAAGCACGTTTTCTTTTTTTTTTGTTTAGAGCACTTGGTATGAGTAAGTTAGTACAATATAGTATTTATATAATATTAGTATTATGTAAGTATGTATATAATTTGTATTTATTATTATTTTTTATTATTCATCCATCCATTATCTATACCGCTTTATCCGTCTGGGTCGCGGGGAAGCTGGAGCCAATCCCAGCATGTTCG
>JAQQZX010000023.1:26582178-26604162 GCA_030068355.1 Notoglanidium maculatum | reverse complement strand
GGGAGAGAGGGAGGGAGAGAGGGAGGGAGGGAGAGGGGGCGAGGGAAAGGGAGAGGGGGCGAGACCGGGGGAGAGGGGGCGAGGGAGAGGGAGACGGGGCGAGAGCGAGGGAAAGGGAGAGAACACAAACTAAAGAGAGAGAACAGAAGAAGCAGCTCTATATTGTCTTTATATTTTCTATATGTGGAGCACACACACACACACACACACACACACACACACACACACACACACATGCCGTTGTTACACGTCACGCCTCCTGCTCATGAACTCCAGCTCGCTATGTAAAAACACACCCCAACGTGGCTTTATCCGAAAGCCGAAGCCAGCATAACGAGGGTGGTTCTTTATGGCAATGTTCTTTAAATCTCCTCTTGGCTGCTCGTCCAGTTGGATTTTTTTCAATAGTTGTATTTTCTAATAAACTCATTTGGTTCATCCCTCAAATATAAAAGCATGGAAAGACACACAATTTTATTTTTGACAAATGTAATTCCGAGGCAAGTTGATTTTATTTGCAGTATTTTCACAACTTTTTCTTGAGCTGTACAACACAGAGATTAAACTCGACCTGGTGAGAATCGGGAGGAGCAGAAACGTTCATTTTTTCCTTTGATGAACTTGAACACTGGGAATTGGGTTCATTTGGAACAGTGAGCTAATAGGAAGTGAGAATTGAGGTTGCGGTCTCTTCATCATGAGGGAGAAACACCTTGAAATGAAGGAACTGGTGATTAAGTTGTGAACGCACAGCGAATATGTTTTATCATGACCTGCTCTCTCCAGGTGTTTGCTTTATGACCTGTACAGAGGCAGTGACATTGCTAGTGTTCAGATATCCATCCTGTTTTACAGACAAAGCCACCAGTCAGCTGCTGCTGGAGACCGACTGGGAATCCATCCTGCAGATCTGCGACCTCATCCGGCAAGGAGACGCGCAGTAAGTTCTCGTCCCGCTAGCGCCATGTGACCAGGCTGTAGTGAATATTCACGTCAGAACGCATATATGTTTTCTTCACTCTCAGGGCTAAATATGCTATCGCTGCCGTCAAGAAGAAGCTAAATGACAAAAATCCACACGTTGCCCTCTACGCCCTGGAGGTAAGATCTGCTGCGTTCGTGATGATCAACGTCATACAGCACAGAATCTCAAAATCCGATGAAGCTTTTATGGTTCTCACTTCTCTTCTAACCAGGTTCTGGAGTCGGTGGTCAAGAACTGTGGCCAGACGATCCATGATGAAGTGGCCAGTAAGCAGACCATGGAGGAGCTCAAGGACCTGTTCAAGGTAGGATTTTTCTAAATCTTTCTTTCATCAGGTTTGTGCAGCACCAAAGCGTGGACATGAGGCCTGACAGCAGTTGAGGCGATAAAATTAGGATAGTCCAAAGATGAGTTTGGATGCGGAAGAGATGAACGGATGCTGTGTTGGGGTTAGGGGTTGCTATGGTTACCTGAGGGTTTAACAGGAAGATTTAATTCTCTATGCAAGTTGTGGGATGTGAATTATATATCGTATTTCGGTGGAATTGCACAGCAGGGACCGTTTGCGTTTCATCACTCCAGGTTCCCCTGTTCGATCCCGAGCTCTGCTTGGCACCTACACGCGTTCATCAGCGACAGGTTTACGCTCTGACAGCCATTTTTCCCTACGGAGAAAGAAAGATGATTAACACTCAGCTCTTAGCCAGTTCATGCTGACCTTTTCAAAGTGCAACCAGTAAGCCGAGTCCTCGTGATGTAGCAAAGTCATGACTCGCTGGTTGCGATGAAGGAGTATTTCCGTGTCTCGGAATTTATTGTGACTTTTAAAGACTTTTTGTCCGTCCTAAAATAGCTGTGAATCCCTCGCCATGTCTGCACAGCTCTTGTTCGCGGTGTGAATCACGCCATCCGTGTCCTCTCCGAAGCAGGACCAAAGCCAGAACCCCTCTTCTTTTTAGATTGGGTCACATGCTCGATTTAGAAACACACAGAATTAGCTAGCCTCATTAGTGAGCTGTGTTTGAATGATCAGTCGTGCGTTGATGACGGCACCGCTTCAGCTTTGCAGCAAAAACACCTAACTGTTCGAGTCCGTGTGGGTTTCTTCCGGTTTTCCCCACATTTCCTATAACCATGCCAGTAGGCAAATTGGCTAATCTGAATTAGCTCCTGACATGAATGTGTGTGTGAAAGGCATTTTGCATAGCAGTAGTGCATTTGCGTGTGGTTTTTTTTTTTTTTTTTTTTTTTTGGTTTTGTTTTTTTAAACCAAATGTAACATTCTTTTATTATGTATTGCGTAATATACAAATCGAAACACACCTTTGAATCTTACACTCATTGATCCTACATTTAATACTCCACATTTACAATCGTATCGACTTTTCCTTGTGGAGAAATGTATAATGTAGTTTGTAGTAAAGGGAGTATTATAATAGTAATGGTGAACTGTTAGTAAAACACTATTTAGTAGAACGTATATTCATACCACAGTGCTGTTAAATTCTCCACTCTGATTGGTCAGAGGTTACGTTAATGCCTTTGTTTTACATCACTGTTTCTATAGTAACAGCTGAAGCACGGGGAATAGTGTATGGTGTAAGTGGATTGCCGTTTAATACGTTATTTCCTCTTCTCTACGTAATAAACCTTCTGTTGACGTTACGTTACCGAGAGAGCGCCGAACTTCCCTCTTCCGAGTCTGACACGGGAGACTCCTTCCCTGAACGGTAAACAAATATCTCGTCACCATATCAACAATTACAATTACAATTATTCTCAAAGTACTTTGGCCGATATGTTTTACAGCCGCGGTTTTGTAACCTGTGGAGCGCGGCGGTACAATTCAATGTGCGTGTTATTATTTAATAAAGAATTTATAACCGAAGATCGAGCACATTGTTATAAAGCCGTGATTAGGAGCTGCAGGAAATTAATCAACACATTCTGACCAATCAGAATCCAGAACTCCGCAGCATTGTGCTATAGGTCTGATTATTGTATAGATGACTGCATTTTTGTAGTAAAAATCAGTTCTAATGCAGGCCAGCCAGGACAATAATGCTTTGTTAGCTAGCAATGATAATTATGATAAATTATTAAAATATTTGGCATCATGCTGAGAATACAGTGCCCCCCTTTTTTTTTTCTCAGGTTGCTGAATGTGTAAGATGCATCGGCTAAATAACTTTTTTTTATTTATTTTATCTGATCTTTTCTGATCATTATACGGTACACACAGGATTGTTCCCCTGTTTTGTATTCAGTAGGCTGTTGTTGTGATCCTGCTCTTCCTGATGAGTCATACTCCATTTTACTTCCTGGTTGTGTGATCGTGTCGCATGTCCTTTCAGTTCGGGGGAGTTCCAGCAAGTGTCAGAATGAGAAATGCTTTTTAGCTATATGGATTGTCCAAAGTCAATCTGCTGATGAAACATGACGTGAAAGGTAATGCCTAAACTAATGGCTTGCGTCAGATCCGAATGGATCTGATTTTAAACAGAAGGCTTTTTGTTTGTGACACTTATTTAGCTGCTCTTGTTTACAGTGTTAGTTTAAAATGCTGTGTTTGGTAAATGTTTGGCAGTAAGTCAGGGTGCATTGGCTTATGGTGTTGTGTTGAGGTTTTACCGGAGGTTGATGAAACTGTTCATTCAGTGTGCTTTTACGTATAGACTATTTACATCCAACCCTGGTGTGTTGTTTGTAGTCCACGTCGTCTTCTGCCTCTAAGTGAATCCTGGTGCAATTTGGTTGCAATTGAAATGTGAGAGATGGTAGAGAAAGTGACCTGTGTGTTAATGGTGGTGTGGGGCAATCCCGTCATGTGGGATGATCATTTAAGCGAGCGCTCGGACCATGTGATGTCTCCTGGATATCTAGGGCAAAAAAAAAACGAAAGACAAAGTAATGCAGCTTACATTTAATATGCTGTTAAGGTTTTTACTTCTGTACTTGGTTGATTTCTTTGATTGCTATGCAGGTATGTGTTCTGTGCATCGCTGCATGTCCATTAAGCACTGAATTGCTCATAAAACAAACGTCAAAGTCAAAACCAAGCGTATTATTCTGGTCCCATTATCCCTTTGTTTTAATGTGACCGTTTCTCTGCTGTCCTCAGAAACAAACTGAGCCGAACGTCAGGAACAAGATCCTGTACCTGATCCAGGCCTGGGCCCACGCCTTCCGCAACGAGCCCAAGTACAAAGTGGTCCAAGACACTTACCAGATCATGAAGGTGGAAGGTACAAAACACAGTTGGCTTGAACAACAAAGTTTTAAAATGTAAAGTAAAGAAGCACGTCCGATTTAATTCTCCTGCGCTGCCTCAGGTCATGTGTTCCCGGAGTTTAAAGAGAGCGACGCCATGTTTGCTGCGGAGAGGGTGAGCGATCCTGCTAGAGAGACAGTGACAGGGACATGGGTAGTGGTGTGTGGATTATGATAATGGTGTGGGTGTGTGTGTCCTTTTCAGGCCCCTGATTGGGTGGACGCCGAGGAGTGCCACAGGTGCAGAGTTCAGTTTGGAGTGATGACCAGAAAGGTAAATACAGATAGCTTGTTCCTCTACTACGTTGTACTCAATGGATTAATAGTGATGTAAAATCATCTCTATTTCCTGTCAGAATGTGGAGTAATTTACTAACCCAGTGGGCTCTAGAGATGCACAGGAAGTCTGTGAACATGTGGGTTCGAATAAAAGTCATAGCTCATAATTTCTAAACTCTGACTAGAAAAAAAAACCCCAAAGAAAACTCTCCCTTGCTAATGAAAATCCCTATCATCATCAAAGCTGTTTTATTTCAAAGCTCGGTATTTATTACCGAGTTATTTTACTTGGTAGTCCAAATGACTGCTTACTGGTGTTAAATGGCTTTAATCCGAACTTCGATAACTCCTTCAAAAACAGGTTGTCCTTTATATTATGTTATATTGTGTTGCGTTGGTGGAAAGTTCAGGAATAAACGGGGTCTAACTTTCTGCACACATTTCAATAATGAGCTTAATATACAAATAGTTGGATTAGGTTCATCAAATAAATCAGCAGGTGCTTGTTTAACCTACCACTCGTACCCGTCCTTCACAAGCATGAGTCGCCCAATATCGTGGTGTTGGTGTTAGCTGATGTGCAGTGTTTCTCCTCCCTCAGCACCACTGCAGGGCGTGTGGACAGATCTTCTGTGGCAAGTGCTCTTCCAAATACTCCACTATCCCCAAGTTCGGCATTGAGAAAGAGGTGCGAGTGTGCGAGCCCTGCTTCGAGCACCTCAACAAGTGAGTCGGAGTGGAAAGAGTTACACACTCGCACACAGATTGTTTGTCCCAGTTCTGATTTTTTTGAATATGGCTGAAGGATAAGGCATTTCTTTGACACTCGCATTCTGAATCTTCCTACTTAAAAGACAGACATAATGTAACAGGACACATTGCAAAATGTATTTCGCAGCTGTATTCCCGTTTCATGGCTTAGTTTTATCCGTGTGAAGTCATATGTTCAAAGTGTTTTAAGTGCCTTCTGAGATTTACTTGTTCCTGTGTGTGCCCTGATCCCTTCTCGTCACCAGCCACCCCTCCCTCTCTCCACCTTCTAGGAAAGCCGAAGGGAAGAGCAGCAGCAGCAGCAGCAGCAGCGGGCAGTCCGAGCTGCCGCCCGAGTACCTGACCAGCCCTCTGGCTCAGCAGTCTCAGGTAGCGGCTCTCACTCGGAGCGTCTTTTGCGCTGATCTGAATTAAAACCGGCTCATGCAAGGCGCATACCGTAACCACGACTAGCTAGTATCGGCTAAACAGCTAACCTAGATTAGCTGTTCAAAGATTAAATAAAGTCGTTTGTCTTTACTGTAGTTACATGGCAACATTTGGAATATTTCCAGTGAAATATTTTCCATTCAGTGCGTCCTAACCTCCTCATATTCACACACTAAGAAGGCTCATTTTACACCAGTGCTTGTTTATTTTGTTTTGTGTGTTTTTCTGCAAAATTTGGAAGCACTTCATTTTACGCTACTGTTCATGGGAAACATTTCTATTACGAACCTGGTCTTACTGAATTTTTTAAAAATAAAGTAATTGTTTATTTATCTTCAGAGTATTAAATTCTAGCAGCCATGCCCCAGTTTTGCACTCAGTCTGTCTTCCCGCCTGTTTGTTTATGGACATACTGAGATTATTCGGCTGCTCTGCCTCCCCAGATGCCCCCTAAGAGAGACGAGGCAGCGCTGCAAGAGGAAGAGGAGCTGCAGCTGGCCATTGCTCTGTCTCAGAGTGAAGCTGAGGAGAAGGAGCGAATGGTGAGTTCGGCATGCAGTCCTTCTCTGTTTGTCACGCAACATGTCCATCTTGTAGTGTTTGGAGGGAAAATGAGAATAAAGCATCGTGCATTAAGCTATATGTCTTTATGTATTTTTTTTATCTTTTTCTTTTCATAACTCTTAATTCAGAGGCAGAAGAGCTCGTACCCCGTGTACCCCAAAACTGACCCGACTCCAGTGACGTCCTCTGCTCCACCTGTCAGCACACTTTACTCCTCTCCGGTGGTAAGGGTCTGGGTGGTCGAAGAACATGTGAAATAATGTTTTAGATGCTGTAATGAGTGATGTGTGTACAGTAATCAGCATTGTTGATGAGAGGACGAAATTGTGTGTAGTCATGGGTAAAGACTTTTGTCTTGACATTGTGCATTCGTTGACTTTGTCTGTACTCTCTTTAGAACTCCTCTGCGCCTTCAGCTGAAGATGTTGACCCTGAGGTAAGTAGTTCCTGTGTTTCTGACAACACTGCGTTTCTGCTTCAGTATGCAGCTTAGCTTGAGGCCTTTTTGCGTTCCCTGAGGATGATGTCTATGTTCGTATTTTCCAGCTGGCTCGTTATCTGAATAGGACTTACTGGGAGAAAAAGCAGGAGGAAGTGCGCAAGAGTCCCACTCCTTCTGCTCCTGCTCCGGTGCCACTGGCTGAACCGATTCCAGTCAGCCAGCCAGTGGAAAGCCACGCTCCTGTTCAGCCCATCAACATAGTGGAGGTACATTAAGTGTTTAAAATATGAAGAAAGCTATTTTCTTGGTGCACCTTTCTGCCATTATACAAAAAAACCCCTACAGAAATGAATGAGTCACTCTGAGTAACTGATTTGTGATGCGCTTCCACAGCAGCAGTACCAGAACGGAGAATCGGAGGAGAACCATGAGCAGTTCCTCAAAGCTCTGCAGAATGCAGTCACCACTTTCTTGAACCGCATGAAGAGCAACCACATGCGCGGGCGCAGTATCACCAACGATAGCGCCGTGCTCTCCCTCTTCCAGTCCATCAACAACATGCACCCGCAGCTGCTGGAGCTCCTCAACCAGCTCGACGAGAAGCGACGTGAGTCAGCACCGTCACGCCCCATGCTGTTCTTTTCCTCTTTTGCATCATGGCAGTTGTATTCTCCAGTGTGCACCTTGTTCCACGCGTGTTGAGTTCAGGACTGATATCTTGGAAAACAATTCTGTCTAGTATTACTTAAATAAGATTTGAGCATTAATATGGAAACCCTGAACTGCAAAATGTTGGAAAAAGTGACTTAACTCTTTTTATAACAATAAATTGTATCTTGCATCTTAATTACAAAGAGGAATAATTAATCACATCACTCATTTTACATGACGCGGTCAGTGACGACATTTGGTTCTCTTTCCTCTGTAGTGTACTACGAAGGGCTGCAGGATAAGCTGGCGCAGGTTCGGGACGCACGGGCCGCTCTGAACGCTCTGAGGGACGAGCACCGCGAGAAACTGCGCCGTGCCGCCGAGGAGGCCGAGAGACAGCGGCAGATCCAGCTCGCCCAGAAACTGGAGATCATGAGGCAGAAGAAACAGGTGAGTGCCACGTATTGATTGCAATACAATAGGAGACTCGGCATATTGAAAATATTCGAAACTCTTTTCATACATTACGTGTTTTTTGTCTTGGAATACTTAATTACTATTGAAATATTAATTGACATCCCTAATATTTATTCACATACGCGTCGACTTCTCTCATCCTGCTCATGGTAGGAGACGATTAATTGTTCAGTCACCTTTGTTCCTTATTGTTTGCAGGAGTATCTGGAGATGCAGAGACAGCTGGCTATTCAGCGTCTGCAGGAGCAGGAGAAGGAGCGGCAGCTGCGTCTGGAGCAGCAGAAACACACCATCCAGATGCGTGCTCAGATGCCCGCCTTTTCCCTGCCGTATGCCCAGGTGAGCTCTGTCTACTGAATCCACACGGATACCCGTCACACGGAGATGTTTCTGTGCTGAGCAAAAAGCAGTTACAGCAAGGAATCGGTGTTGCTTTTCATTAGTGACGCAAAGAAAATGTTGCACACTGAAAAGCAACACATTGCATTTATATCACTTTATCTCTTAAACGATCAGAACGGAATTGTTTTTTTAAGCATTAAAAGATGAGAGTATCAGAAGTTAATATGACAAACAGTCTGTTTTTCATAAATATGTAAATACTTTCAGTAACATTAGTCATTTTTAATTAATGGTGCTATGAAAAATATCAGCAAACCTTAGTGAAAGCAGTGACTGGGTTGCATGAATAAGGCTATAATATGCATGTTTATGGTTAAACATGAGGTTGGTCATTACTCGCATCCCAGCATCAGTCCCATACATAAATGATACTAATCAGCATATTGCTGTACTATCTGATGGGGTTTTGATGTGTTTCGTGTGCTACAGATGCAGTCACTGCCACCTAACGTGGCCGGAGGGGTGGTGTATCCCCCCACTGGTCCCCCCAGTTACCCCGGCACGTTCAGCCCTGCTGGCTCAGTGGAGGGCTCTCCTATGCACGGGGTCTACATGAACCAACCCGGGCAGCCCGCAGGAGGACCGTACCAGGCCATGCCAGTGTCGGCTACGGGTGAGCGCCGCATGATTAAATCTAAATTGCCTTCTGTATCTTCAATACCTCGTAAACACGAGTTCCCCAGACTCGGCTGGGTTTATAGTTTTTGGGGAGGGGGAAAAAAAAAAAAGCTAATGCAGATTGTGTTTCCTTTCCCACAGATCCCAACATGGTGAATGCCTACATGTATCAGACCGCAGGTACCGGTGGCCAACCCGCTGCCCCTGGTCAGGCTCCACCTCCAAACACCAGCCCTCCATACACTAACTACCAGCCCACTCCGACACAGGGCTACCAGGTAAGAGCTGTAGGGAACAGTTGTGGACTGCTAATGAATAACAAAAATCTATCATTTCCCTTTTTTATTCAAAATTCCCGCGTTGGATTTGTCTTAAAAGTCCGAAAATTATTTGCATTTTGCTTGGGCACGGTGTAAACCACCTCTTCTTAAGACAGAGTAAATAAATGCTGTGTTAATCTTGTCCAAGAATCTGACGTCTGGTCCACTGGAAAACCACACCATATGCCCGAACGTGATTGGTTGAACTCATCACACATGATTACATTACATTATTAGCTGCACGCCTAAAGTGTTCTTAATGACCTTTTTAACAAAAATAATGCTCTATGATATGAAAACGCAGCACTCAATCTCGAGTGTGGACTAAAACAACCTATCTGAGAGATTTTGAGCAAGGTGGTCTCGGTCCGATTCCAAGTGAACTCGAATCAATTTGATTCTGAATCGACTCAACTGCAGGAAGTAAACAATACATGCTGTGTGTTTTGGGCAGCAGCTTTTTTTTTTTCTTCTTCTTTTTTTTTTTTTGTCAGTGTGAGCTAATAAATGGAGCCTAATGACAGTAGCTCTATTTTGGTGTTTTTGTTTCTTCCCTGCAGAACGTGGCGTCTCAAGCTCAGAGTTTGCCCCCGATGTCCCAGGCTGCACCGACCAACGGCATGGCCTACATGGGCTACCAGCCGTACAGCATGCAGGTCAGGATTCTCACACAGCGAATTTAACCATATCCAGATCTAGAGCACTATTGCTTATGATTTTAAACGTGAACATTGTGTCACTCTCGTCTTCGTAGAACATGATCTCAGCACTTCCTGGACAGGATCCCAACATGCCGCCTCAGCAGCAGTACATGCCTGGCCAACAACCCATGTACCAGCAGGTGAGGCTATATTATAGTGTGCTACCTGTCAAGCGCACTTGGTTAAACTTCTTATCACTCATAGACTTTCTAAGCATCTGTTTTTATACACATAAAAAATAAGATGCAACAAATCCAGACATGTAGCAGACGTATGCTCAAAACTTCACGCTACGGTGTTATTAGTATGGTGACGATTGTCTGTTGACAGACCAGTTCTGGCATATAGATTACACTCCGAATTGTAACGCTGCCTTTAGGAAGATGTTCTAGATGGTGCTTAGCAACCACAGAGACGCTTTTCCAGTTACCATGACAACTAGCTCAAAACAGCATCTCACTTTGGTAGTATGACGTTGTACCATTTTTACACTGACAGTTTATTCCTCTTATACCACAGTGAATTGTCTTTTGTTTTTTTATTATGAAGGAGCAACAAATCATACTTTTTATCTGTTTGTAGCCACGTTTAATGCGAAAGAAGTTGGTTCCCATTCTCTCTTGTAGCCCTTTTCCACTGCATGGTATCGGCCCAACTTGACCCATCTCTACTTTACTCACTTATGGTATCAGGTACTTTTCCAGTGTAGCTGGTCGTCATAGTGACGTTGCATGAAACTGCCGTGACCTCATCTTCAAAGTGCCTATCTGCAACTTTTGCCCACCAAAAAAGGCGAGAAGAGTTGAGTTGAGGTGAGCCGGTACAATGTAGTGGAAAAGGGCCACTGGGTTCACTCTTTCCTTCCCTCTCTCTCTTCTCTCTCTCTGTGTTCGAGTTAACTGGACAAAAAAAAAAAACCCTATGCTTGTCATGCTACTGAGAAACTGCAAAGCATAAACCCCTTTGTCATGTCAGAACAGTTCGTCTATGAAAAGGAACATGCCGTCTTCTGTTGTTAACCCTCTTTTGAACCGTTTTTCTGCATCCGTGTGTGTGTGTGTGTGTGTGTGCAGATGGCGCCCCCTGGTGGTCCTCAGCAGCAGCCCCAGCAGGCCCAGCAGCACCCTGCAGGCAGTGCAGAGGCTCAGCTCATCTCCTTTGACTAAATCTCCATATTCTCACCTGATCCACCACACTACAGTCAGCCCTCTGCTCTTCTCCTCCTGTAACCCTGCCCATAGTCTGTCCACTCACAATATTTCTTTGACCGTGTATCGATGAAAACGTCCTGGATATCAGAAATACGAGACTCTTTTCACTGCTGAAATGAACTCTCTCTCTCTCTCTCTCTCTCTCTCGCTCTCTCTCTCTCTCTCTCTCTCATTCTTAAATCCTCCAACGCTTCTCTCGAAACGTACGTGGTGTTTCCTTAAGAAACACGTCTTAGCTAGTCGTTCGTATCCTTGAATATTAACAGAATATGTATGTACAAAAAAACGGCGAATAAGACGTGACCATCTCATATTTTTCTAAAGTCGATCTGCACGTGTTAAGTTGTTCCTTACGGCGTCTCCATCCGTCCCAGTCAAGCGAACGTGTTTTAATTTTATTTGAGAAGCTTTCGCATGACTTCAAGTTATACAGCAAGAGATTCGAAGAACAGGATCATGTCCAAGATAAAAGGCTGATCCTAGATCAGATGTCTCACTCTGGTGCTTGTTATAAACACAGTGCTTCTCGCCTGCCTCGTAGACACTCCCAGAGTCACAAATCCCGACGTTCCGGAGCTATGTTCACCACGGAATCCCGAGTCAATTTTTTAAAAGATCTGGACTTTCTCTCATCACGGAGCCATAGCTAATAATCGTCATAATTTCGGCTTTCGTAGATTATATTAAATAGATGGGACCAGTGCTGTATAGCCTTTTTTTTTTTTTTTTTTTTTTTTTTTTTTTTTTTTTTTTTTCCCATATAGTGCTGATTTGTCCAGAAAAAAGAACTCCTGTGTTTTAAAACAAAAGGTTTTGCCAGGTTTAACATCAGGCTTCAGGACACGACTGATTTCACAGTGAAAAGAAAGTCAGAATGGCAGGGCGTCACAGAGATGAAGGAATCCTGCGTTTTGTCTGTAGAGAACGACGCGAGCGGTAAAGCCGGATGGTGTTGTGGTACGGATGAAGGATGTATCGAGCATTGCTTTTTAAAAAATGGACTTGTTCTGCATGTTTGTAACGTCCAGTGAGCAGTTCTGTAACCCTTTAATGCCATCTGTGGACAGCCTCGTTCCATCATACTGATCGACATGACTCCGAGAAAGAGTTTTAAGATTATATTTAATAAATATCTCATTCTTTTATTGTGCACATTTTGGTGACTGTCTTTTTTTTCTTTTTTTTGTTATTGTGTCTGAAATAATATAAAAAACGGATTAGTAAAAAGAGACATGTGGGGTTGAATGTAGAAAACGGCAAAGAAGAAAATTCAAGTAAATAAATATTAATTAAAAATACTTTATTCTATTGTTATTAATATTAATGCCACATGTACTTTAATTTACAGAATAATTTTTTTTTCAAATCTTTTTTTTTCAAATTTTGCTCTTGTATTCTTCCTTCTGATATGTGCATATATATATATATATAATTTTTTTTTTTTTTTTTTTTTTTCTCTCTACAATTTAAATGTCTGTTGGTGAACTTAAATTTGGAGAAAAGAAGGCTGCTAACCTCTAGGTTTAACCAAAACTCTGGCATTCAGTCATTTACACCTGTTATTTGGGACCAACAGTTATACAGTGCAAAAAGAAAAGCCAAAGAAGGTATAGTACATTGAAAGAGAATTTTTTTTTTTTTTCCTTTTAAACAAAAATCTAAAAAAATCTAATTCTCTAAAGTTTATTTCCGACATCTGTTTTCACTTTTTAATTTATCCAATATGTAATATTTTACTTATGTATACTTTCGGCACAAAATTAACTCCGTATGTGAAGGACAGCAGGACGCAAAATGCTGAAACTGATGCAGAGGCAAGAAGATTTGTTTAAAGGTTACAGAAACTGATTTTTTTTAAAAAAAACACCTCCAAGATCTTCACTCTGAAATGGACCGGTTGCACGTCACAGTTTTCTGAAGATCAGGCATTTATTACTTTCTTGCATCTCGATCTGATGGAAAGAGACACAACAGGCATGTGTATTTTTACAAGTGTGCGTGTTTGTCTTGTCTTTTTAACATCATTTAAGTATTGATAGCTGAATACTACATACACTATCCTCAGTGTGTTTATTAACATATTTATTATTCAGTGCACAAAACGTGACTCGTTCGCAGAAGGTGAAGCCAAACGAAACCCAAAAGAAATCATTTTACCTGACTTTACTTTTTAACCATTTATAGTTACTTCTAATGTTGTGGAATGCTGACACAAGAAGTTTGTTCATGGTCTCTTTTTTTTTTTTTTTTTCCTTTCTCTTGATGTTAATAAAAGCAGCTTGTCATCTTACTAAGATTCATAAAGACTAAACTGTTCCGTCCTGAAGACTTTGACATACAGCTTTACCTCTTTACAAGCCCTGTCACTGGAGAATCCTTCCATAAAGGTTATATATCTCCTTACAGAAAGTGTCAATGTATCAATGAGTATAAACAGAACGTCGTTTTAAAAGTGTTCGAAATGGTAAGTGAATATGTGCAAGAGCCAAAATAAGATGTATATAGAAAATATTTTCTTTCTGTCTAATACACACCATTCGCTCCAGGCGTAACCCGTTCCCAAACGCGAGCTGCCTCAGCACATCGATGTCTGGAAGACCCCACTCTGGATTCCTGGCCAAGAGCGTACACATGCAGAACACCTATGAATGTTACATCGCTAAAATAAAATTTTAGTACAACTGAGAACAAAACTTGGGGCTGCGTGTGAACACTCACATGTCCCGCAGTTTCTGGTCTAATTCTGCATTGCAGCTTGGGACGATGGTTCCGTTGATGGCGTACGGCTATTAGAGTTAAATGCAACATACTGCTGTTCAAACATGACCCAAGTACAGAGAACACACTCCAAAATTATTGGCACCTCTCACAGGAATCAATATAAGCGTTGCACACTAATTCAAATTGTTCCTCTGAAACAGTTGGAGAAGCTCAAATTTCCATTGACTGTTTGTGGATCTTTCAGCAGGCTAATAACTCCAAATCAACACAGAAATGGATGCAGGGCAGAAAAATCTGTGTCTCTGGATCTTTAAAGTCCTGTGGTTGGAATTGAAAAGGATGTGCACATGAACAAACCTAAAAATATGCATGAACGTTCTCTTCACGTTTCTCTAGATTTAGATGTTCTAGGCTTCACAAGATATTAATTTTTGAGATGCAGATAAATTTAGAAAGTAGAGTTTTACAGGGAAAAGACTGTACTTAAGCAAAAAAAAAAAAAAAAACACTGGAAGGTGTGACTTATAGCTACAGTAACACAAGTGATGTATCTAAAAATGGGGGAAGACAGTTCTTTAATAAATAAAAAATTGGTATTATTGACATTGCTGTGATAGAAGGAAAATATATCGACGGATGTGCTATAATAGGAAAATAATTAACTTCATCACACCATGTCATATTGAGTGTATATCAAGGATAAAGGGTGCCAATAATTCAGAATATAATGCTTTTTGTAAGAATACGGGACATCAGGTTGTCATGTGAATGTAGTTATTTGTTTTTCCTCACTCCGTAAGTCATTAAGATGCCGTTCTGCTTCAGAACCTGTCCCGATCCTTTAAAGACGCCCTGTAGGAACAGGACGCGCAGTTATAACACGTGTAATAAACACGTACGATTATTAACTCACGTAACCAATTTACTACATTAAGAATGTACTCAATACTGCAGATGAAGTTTACCTGTGCAGTGCTGAAGCTGCTGTACTTCAGCAGATTAATCGCCATGACGACGTCACAGGAGCTTTGTGGTAGCCCCGCCCATTTCTCCCACGGTTCCCTGGCGTCCAGGAACACCGGCTCCAGCACTGACGTCACCCTGGTGGCGTTAACGTATGCCCGGATACTGCAGCGCAAACAGGAATCACTGGATTCTCCACTGAATTCTACAATCACTGGAGTTTTGTTAACACATTTTTAATATAAATCCTTATTAAAGGAATGCTTTAGAAATTTTCTTTCTAATTTCTATCCACCACAACTGTCAGTTTTGAGAAACACTATGGGTTTATTTTTACATTTCCCTGCACTAAAAAAAAAGACCCCAATTTTTGAAATGTTGAATTTCGCCAGTAAATGTAAAATATTTGACGATATAATGCGAATTCAAAATGACTAAAAAAACAGTAGTACCTATCTCTGAAAGTATGAATTATACAGATTTAGGGTTTTCCAACACCTTGACCAAATTATTCATACAATTCTACTAAAATACATGTTCTGTGTAAATGTTTAATGACTGCCCCAACACCTGCCCTCAGGCTTCCATTACAAGTGATTTTTGTGTTAATAAATGTTCAGTTCTTTTATCAGTACAGTAAAAGGTCAAATCCGTTCTGTTGTGTAGAGATTAAGCTGAAATGTGCTGGAGAATTCCTTTAATTCTGCTTAAATACCTGGTTAAATACGTTATGTATCTCAGCAGCGACTCATGACAATAGATTTTGGTGTTGCAGGATGACGTTAATCCTGACATAACTCTGTGTATAAATGTCCAGAAGGTGAGCATGGGGCAACAGGAGTACATCCCCAATGGGCCTCTAGTAGCACATATTGCAGTTCACATGTTTGACCACTAGGTGCAATAATAACTCAGTGGAGTGCGCTGCCACATCTAATGGCGAGCAAATCAACTGAACATTGGCCTCTTAAAAGAGTATTTCAATCAGTATTACAATTTAGTTCAAAATGTATTAACAGCTGATATTAACGCCCCAGCCACGTATGTAGATGAGCCATGCTATTATGCTGAAATAGAATCATTATGCCTGCGTACCTATTTCGTGAGTCCTCCGTGATGTCTGACGGCTGCCATGTGATAAAGGTTAACTTCTGAGCAAAGTGAACTACGTGCTGTCCGGTCCCGGAGCCCAGCTCCAGGGCAAACAGCTCTCGCTCAGCCTGATCCTCCAGGACGTCCTGCAGGACCGAGAGTAAAGCATCCTGGCTGTGCTCAGCTGCAGGAGACACCAGCATGACCTACAGCAGGAAAGGAGTCATTATATTACTACACTGTGTACATCTAAAGCTCACAAATACGACACTCTGATTCGCCGATCCTCACTGTTCGGCTTGTTAAGTTTCTTGTCCAGGCAGCAGGAGGAACGTCACTGCAGGCTGATGATCTGGCAGATGGACGAGGAGATTACCTGCTTAAGAAGCTTCCGGAGCTCCTCCTTGTTCTTGCACTTCTGTTCAGCTGTGTACATTTATTAGTTTTTTTTTTTATTGCTAAACTAAGGCAACAAGTCCATGTGGTGTTATGAATTATGCATATGTGTGTGTGTGTGTGTGTGTGTGTGTGTGTGTGTGTGTGTGTGTGTGTGTGATAGAAACAGGAATGAAGATTTAAAATTTCATTTAGAAACATGTTCAGTTGTGAACACAGAAAAAAAAATACAAATACAAGGCGACTACATACACTAGTAATTGTGGTTTCAGAGGCTTATAAAGGAAATCGATTCATTTTTAATACTACAGTAATAAAGATAAGAAATGTTAAAGATGAAATGTATCTAAAAATCAGATGCAACCAAAAATAACAATCGTAGAATTTCTACAAATTAAATCTAAATACATGAATGAAATAACGTTTGTTACAGAATGACTCTTGAGTTGCTTGTAAAACAGTCCATGACCCCAGAACAGGATGATGAACACATTCTGTGCTTGAAAAAGTCTTGTCTCTAACTGTACACCTCCAGGATTAGGGTGTGTTAGGGTGCACAAACAATATAGGTGTGCCTAATAAAGAGGCCAGCACTCGTACCGTCACTGCACACACCAATATCTGTCACTTCTGTGCTCCACCTAAATAATAATAATAAACTTTCCAGTGATGCATGGTGTAAAACTGATCTACAGTCAGTAACTGTCCACCCAGTGACCTGCATGGCAAATGTAGCTGCTAGTGATAGACCTAGAACTGAGCTTGTGGTCTTTAAATAAAGTTATACGGCTTTAACACCGGTTGCCAAGTTCAAAGTCATCCCTCTTAAACATTTTAAACGTTATATGGAGACCCATTTGCTAACCACTTTTATGCCATAGTTCATTTTGTGAGAAGGTGTATAGGTAGATAGCTATAGGTAAATGAGATATATGTAAGTTGCTCTGGATAAAAGCATCTACCAAATGACATATATATATATATATATATATTTGTTATTATTATTTATTTTTTTTGTGAACAGCAGCTCTGACAATAATGCTGACTGTAATTCAAATCACTGGTTTATGGAAGGTCTCCAGTGTCAGCACTTTGTCACAGTCACAGCAATGTCTTTAGGATGGAACACATTTCTCTGTAATGACAAGCTGTGTTTTTTGTCTTATTAACTTCAGCAGAGAGAAGAAATACAGGCTGATGAGGGATCTGCCATTTACAGCTGCTATAATGTAAGTGAGAACAGGAACTAACTTGTTTAACAGACTTTGCACAACATAAACAGATGAAATCTGTTGATGTGCTGTTCTTTAATAACCAAAAAATGTAGTCACTTGCAAAGGTATAAGAGGAATAAAATGCAGTTTTAGGAAAATAGCATTTGCTTCACTTCATCACACCACTTGTGAGTGATTATTTTCCTATAACAGCACGTGCTGAGTGGTTTATTCCTTACTTAAGTTGCAGATAACTTTGACATAATAGTTCAAGTGGATTATTTGAAACATTATTACAACATAACATGCTATTAATTCAGCAATTTTTTAGAAACGTAGTACAATATTAATGCATATAAAATTGTCCTAAATGTGTCTTCCTGAGCAAGTAAGAAAAAAAAGAAACAAAAGAGAAAAGGGGTAAAAAATCTATGCGGTTAAAGACAGAGGCGATTTATATGGATTTCTGGCAACCACGCTTTCAGCCAAATGTCGGCGCAGTGCATTGTGGGTAGGTCAGGGAAAGCGGAGCGTAGGACGCCATGTGCTTGTGTGTGTGACAGAGAGCCTGACAAGTTTGTGTAGCGTTATTAGCAGTTCCGATTTGTTTATTTGTTCGGAAAGAAACGACAGGAACGAAAAATGTATTGCGCTTTGCACTGCATCCGGAGCTCGCTGCGGATAGCCGCAAAAACACACCGGTGAGTAAAAAAAACAGTCAAGCAGGAATCACTCATAAAAGAACCGGTGCGAGGCTGTATCTCAAATCGCGTGCTCCTCCTCATATAGGTGCACTCCAGCGGATGTGTTATGAGCAGCCCGCGTGCCCTACCTAGTGCACTTGGCATACGTGCGGCTACGTTTTTGGAATTCGGCCGACAATTTTGCGGCTAGTTTTGTGTCATTCAAGCACAGGAACTGTGTTTAATGCGACATTAATGTGCTTTGTATATATTGGTTAACATGCTTTAGTTTTAAGACAGCTCCAGATTAATAAGTTGGAGCTACTTTATGATAACATTCGTTGAATTAGTGTGCTAGTCAGCAGGAGTGAGCTAGCTTGCTAGCTAGCACTCAAATCTGCAGCATCACACAGTGCTTAGCTGTGTTCTCACTTTTCCTAAATCTTTCTGTCCACTGAGACAACTTTAGCTTTATATCTAATTATGCTCTAGGATTTCTATCAGACTCCTAGCTGGCAGGCTAGCTCGCTAGCCTCGTTAGCTTCGATAGGAATGGGATGGAGTCTGTGCAAGGTCAAATATCAGCAGTGTGTCCTTTTAATGCTTTTTAAAAAATATATGCATTTGCTAAAGTAACGTTTCACACGTTTTCTATCCCCAACCCAGACCTCCATATTATCTGATATAGTGTAGTGTTAGGAATATTAGACACATTTGTGCCATCATCTCTGCTTACAGCCCAGTGCTGCTGGATTCTGGGCTCTGATTGGTCAGAAGGTGTTGATTGATTTACCTTATAGCAGCTATAAACAGTCGTTCCCTTCATCAAGTTAAAATGTCAGACAGCGCCACTTGTCATGTTACTGAGTAACCGCAAATCATAAACTCCTTGCTAAAGACTTTTCCAGTGGAAGAAAAATTACTCACCGTTCCAAAGCTCTGATACTGGAGACTCAAAGTTGATCACCACTTTCTGACCAATCAGAATCAAGAATTTCACGTTTGTACTCTCCTGTGTGATGCGCGTTACACTGCGTATTTCTTATTGCTGTTGTGACTCTTTCTAGGCATCAGCTGTCTGCTCCGGCTCTGTCTGCCCTGCGAGCGCTCCACTGTAGCCCCGCCCGTCTCTCTGGCGCCATAGCGACGCCGCCGTTAGACGGAGCGCCCAAGCAGTACTCGCCCAAAATCCAGCAGCTGGTCAACGATATCGCCAGTCTCACCCTGTTAGAGGTGTCCGACCTCAACGAGCTGCTCAAGGTACGCAAAAGAGCAGGCACAAGCACAGCGCGACGACGACTCGGCTTCCATTCGTACGTTTCTGAATTTGCCGTGTTTTATTTCCGCTCCTCAGAAAACGCTGAACATTCAGGACGTCGGGATGATGCCGATGGGCACGATGGCCGCCGCGACGACCGCCTCAGCAGCTCCGGTAAAGATTTGGAGTAAAAGTGGAGAAATATGTAAACATGTTAAACAGTTTGAACTGTTTCTGTGTTCAGGTTTAAACAAATGCATTAAGGTGATTAGACACGTGTTGAACTTTCATTAGCCTAACCTAGGTACACGCGTGTTTAATTCTTTACTTATTGTGTACAAAGCGAGGTTTTAACATTATAATATTCTAATATTTATTTCATTCATTCAGCCAGCTGACTAATTTGAGCCAAATTTATCCACATAAGAAGTGCTTTGTTTGTAATATTAAAGAATTGATATTTCGTAAAGCAGAAATATCACCAAACAACAAAAAAAACCCAACACAATTGCACCAGGCTGCTTATTTTCAGTATTGGGTATTTATTAGTCTCACACTGATGTAACTGCTTGCATTGTTTATATGTTAAAGATGCGAATGACTGGATTATGAATAAACGTTCCCTTGATGCGCTGTTTATTTCCAGGCAGCGGAGGAAGATGCGGCTCCGGCGAAGAAGGAGAAAACCCATTTCACAGTGAAGCTGACCGAGCTGAAGGCAGAGGATAAAGTCAAGCTGATCAAGGAAGTGAAGAACTGCATTCAGGGGCTGAATCTCGTACAGGTGGGAGCAGAGCAGCGGATTTGCACCTGACACTGAAGCGCGAGTGTGTGTGGGAGTGCTCACCTGCAGAGGGAGATTTATTTATTTATTTCTATTCATTTGTGCAAAATAAGTATAGACATACTGTGAGTATTGACATGCAGGAGGATTGTTACTCGACGCTCGCATTCAGGACAACAAAATGAACCTATATGTGGCGTCTAAAGCAATTATTAACAAAGCAGGTCATTATTTGGCGAATTATTTTCGTGATTTTTTTTTTTGCCTTACTAGGATTCGCTGAGAGTTTTCATTGTTTGATAGTTGTCATTTTTTTTCTCCTCGGAAGGCTAAGAAGCTGGTGGAGTCGCTGCCGCAGGAGATCCGAGCGAACGTTTCCAAAGAGGAGGCAGAGAAACTGAAGGCGGCTCTGGAAGCAGCAGGGGGCACTGTGGTTCTGGAGTAGATCAGCGCAGCATCACGTCGTCCGCCCTCTTCATTACTGTCTCTGTGTCGGTTCTTTTTTTTTTATACTACAAAGCTGAAAGGAATTTTGGGGAGCAGATATAAAGTGATCTCGCTGGGTGTGTGAACTCTCAGACTGAACTCGAGCAGGCCGCAGGCTTGTGTACTCTCACCACCCAGCCATCACACCTGTCTGTCTCTCTGTGTGTCTGTCTGCTGAGCTACAGACGGTATTGGAGTCAGCTCTGTCTGTCTGTCCCATAGCAGTGAGGACGCGTGTTCAGGACACGCCAGAGATATGCGCCATTAGTTCATGGTTAAATAAATGTCATATAATGATGTGGAAAATGTTGTCATGATTTAGACATGGTACAAGAGATCACCTTGCAGGGTTAAAAACCTTCCTTTCTGAAAAAAAGCTTGAGTATCATCTTTTTTGCTGCTGTTAAGTTGTTCGAAGTTGATCGTTGGGTTTTTGTGGAAACAAGTGCAACAGCACCCCTCATGGTCATAAGCAGAAACACAGCAGAGTGGTGTTCAAGAAGCAACCATCTTTACATTACAATGTGGTGGAATTCATTTCTTCAGGCATCCCAGCTTGTTAGGCAGTTGGGGTCAAAGCGCAGGGTCAGCCGTGATACAGGAGCGGAGAGGGTTAAGAACCTTCCCCAAGAGCGATAAAGTGGTGGTGCTGGGGCTTGAACCCCTCAGCAGTAATGCTGAACCTTAACAGTTGCACCAGTGCTGCCCATGAAGCAGCTGTGTGCATGAAAGTTTTATGATTAGACCCCTGCAAGCCAGCGACCAAGAGGTACTGATGGCTAGTAGTAGTTTAACCCTCGTTCAAGATCGCGACCAGCAGTCAATGACATCATACCTCTGAATCTGTATGCTTTCTGTATCTCTGCATTTTAAAAAATTTTCCCTTATTCACGCTTTAACATGGAAGGCAGTTCCATGAAGGAGTCCGATCTAATCCACCTATCTGGGAAGAGTCGTGGTGAAAAATCCAGGGGGTGGAGCCAGATTTAATCCAGATCCTCCTAATTGGGCAGTGTCAGTCCATGTGGTGGAGTCAGACCCAATCCAGCCTCTACCTGAGAAAAATTTAGCTAAAAGTCCAGGGGGTGGAGTCACACCTAATCCATCTACACCTAATGGCAGAGTCGAGCCAAAAGTCCAGGGGGTGGAGTCACACCTAATCCATCTACACCTAAAGGCAGAGTCGAGCCAAAAGTCCAGGGGGTGGAGTCACACCTAATCCATCTACACCTAATGGCAGAGTCGAGCCAAAAGTCCAGGGGGTGGA
>JAQQZX010000023.1:26569358-26582078 GCA_030068355.1 Notoglanidium maculatum | reverse complement strand
GATGCTGGGATTGGCTCCAGCTTCCCCGCGACCCAGACAGATAAAGCGGTATAGATAATGGATGGATGGATGGATGATTTCTGCTTCATAACGAATCAATAAAGCTCCTTTAGTCATTCACTTCAGGTTTATTTATTCCAGAAAACCTGTTGTCTTTGGGAACCGTTCCAACTTTGAGAAAATAAATGAGAAATAAAATTAAAACATCTCACCAGGAAGAAGACAGGTTCTCTTTTGTATCTGGTTCTTGGGAATATTTATCAAGGTTGCCAGTGGTGCCCTGAGCTTTCTCACAGAAATGAACAAATGCAAATGAGTCTGAGACGATCAGCAGCATACATAAACCTCATGCTTATCATTTACCTCCTCTGTCTGTTGTTACCACAGATCCCTGTTGAACTGGAGCAGATTTGGAAAGAATTGTATACCATGTCTATGCAAAAGGGAGTGACAGGAGAAGAATTGTTACAGGTAAGCACACGCAATTATCTACTGACTTTCAGATGTAATTAAAACAAATCAAATTCAGTCAAAACATTTACTGCCAAGGACTTTATATGCAATTAATCCAGTAATACATATATGCTGAGACTACACACAGAACATCACTTAGTAATTGTATTTATTTTAGTAGCATGCTACTGTACACAAAGGATTAGAGAATGTAATGATTCTCGACACAAAGAGTTCAAAAGTTCCTCTTATAGCAATTTGCAAATTGGTATTATTTATTTAAATTAAAAAAAGGCATCATGCTTTTAAACCATTTTTAGGTACATTTAACATACGTACGTTACATTGTGGCACCTCAACGAAAAGCCAGTTCCGACTATGAATTATAAATAGGCATTCCCAAAAAAAATGCTAGGGTTACTAATCATCAGAAGGTTGTAAGTTAAATTCCAACAACAAACAAGCTGCAGAGTGTTTGGTTCTTGAGCAATGAGTATGGGTTCGGTCTACTAGATTGAACTCACATGTTGTCTCTCGCTCTCACAGACTCTACTTGAGGCTTTAGAAGACTTTCTGTCAAAGAAACCTTTAACAAATACCAGCATGATTTCAGCACTGTTTGAACTGGTTGAAAATGCACTGCAACTGATAGGACACCTGCTGGTCAACAGCAGTGTCAGCCAATCATCTCCTCACATACGTAAGCCATCAGACCCCATACACACTCACCTCACAGTCACTCATTATATCACAAATTAGCATCTTTCCTGATATAGTCTAATCACCTGGAATATGGTATCATGCAATTATTATAATATATACCAATATTTGTTCTGCAGGACTCGAGATGTTGATGCAAAGAGGACTGACTGCACCGCGTGGTAAACTTTCTTTGTCCACCAACAAAACGCAGTTCAACAGCCACTGGGAATCAGCAGTGGGAAATTTATACAAGGGTACAAACTATCTTTCAAATTGTGCTTTAAATCATTGATTTGCATTTTTACTAATAACATAAAATAATTCTTTTAACATTATTTGCTTTGCTCAGTAATAAATACTAACTAAAAAGGCATTCTGAGAGAGCAGACCCCCATCAAGGACAATAATTGGCTCTTCTATGATATGCAAATCTTCAACAGCAGCCTCTTAATATGTCTGGATACATTACAAATGAAGTCATCATATCGCTACATTGGCTATGTTTGTTGGCTATTCACCTTTACTGCCACCTACTGGATTTTAAAATGTATGGCATTGTTGATCGCAGACTTACGTCAAAGCCAAAAGCCGCATCTCACAACATTAGCAAAAGATAAATTTGGGGAGTCACCCCGTTACTCAGATCTGCTCTAAATGTGCCCATGCTACACCCTTCCACCACGTTTGGTTTAAATCAGGTTTTGTGTAATCCTGCTTACAGTCAGACAAACAAGCCACACAACATATAACTTCCTTGTAGAGGTAAAAAGGATATTTTGACCTAAAGACAGAAATAACGTCTTATAATAACCTGAGTCAGTTAAATGATTCATTGAGATTCGTTCACCAGCTTGATTAGTTGCATGGTTTGAATGGTGCACCCTGATCTGTCTAAATCAGAGATCAAGGAGGTTAAGTACTTCTTAAGTTGCTTGTATGTCTCCTGAATGAGCCTGAATGGTATTCACTGAACTCACTGACTCTAATGATTCACTCCCAGAGAGGCAAGTCTTGACCAAGAATCATAAGTTTTCAGCATTCATGTGATTGCACATTAAACTTACGCAGTTTTCAGATCATTGAGAAACTCAGACAGATTAAACCTGTAAACAAAATTAAAGGATAGGTTGAATGATTCACTGATGCAAACACTGATCTGATTCACTGATTCGAACACCAAATTTGTGTGAAAGGATTCACTAAGCGAATTCCAGGGATCAGGTTTGACATACATGTCAAAGTTGGTTGGCAATGATTTGATGGAACAGTATTGTTTTGGCTTCAACATTTCTATTTGGCAATTGATTCTTTCAACTTAGTAATTTGGTCAAAAAGTCTGTATCATTTGCAAATGAAGCACGGCAAGCCCAAGAGTAACATGGTGAAATACAAACTATGTTATATTCACATGCACACACTTACCTGACATCAGGTGAAACTACCAGTGTATGACAGGCATTTGGGACTCAGTAATGCTATAGTTATTGTAATGTATTAGTTGTAATGCTATAAAATGTGATTGTTCCAATGACACAGGCATTGTTTGCTTATTAATGAACAGAACAGAGTGGTACAGACAGATTCCTCTCTCACTCTGCCTGCTTGTGTACATCGTTAAACAGGAAGTGCCTCTGCATCCCTGTTCGAGTACCAGAGTCTGAAAAGTCCAATCAACAGCCCAATCAACAGCTATTTCAGTGGAACAAATATCAGCTCAGACCAATTCCAGCTCAACTCAAAAGTAGTGACGATAGCAGTCACGAACCCAAACACGGCTCATCTGGAGAAACCGATCAGACTCAACTTCACTCACATGCAGGTAAGACACTAACAATGATATGCTAACCAGGGAATCATATGCCACTGATCATTTTATTGTTTTATGATGAATTACTTGTTATTTGTCCCTGGATACACATTTAATATGTAAACACCTTCAGGAGACAACAGAGAAGGAAGAATGAAATGTTATCAATTATCTGTATTAATCATTTTCTGTAAAATGAGTAGAATTCTGGCATCAAAAAGACATTTCTTTATAGATGGATACAGCTAGATCCATATTACTGGAATCAGTGAGCATCATTAGAAACATCTTATGAAGAATAATCTCTACTATATAACTATCACATCTAATATCACTTTTCTATTCATTCCATTCATAAAAACTGCTAGAAATATTAAAATGAAATAAAATGTTACATTGTTGTAATACTTGAACTCTTGTTTCTTACATATCAAGTGTAATACATACATCTTGTGTCATTTATATTAAAGGATTACAATTTTTCTGTTTAAAGAAAAGTAGAAAGTATAGAAGTAGAAAACTATACTTTTAGGCCCTGATTTATAAAGATTGCAAATAACAAGTCCCACTTGAATGTGCAAGAGGATAAAAAGTGTGTAAATTTCATCAGTGTGTTGCGAATGATTTTTACTAAGAGGAAATTGCATAAATAGCATCACATGTAATGTGGACAGAGGAAACTTTCTAAATAAAATTGTGTGTGTGGTAAAACCGGAGCATAGCATAAATAGGAGGCAGTGATGTGTGTTGAAAAACTGTTCAAAACACACAAACGTAGATATGTGTATACATGTATGTTTGTAAGTATGTTAATAAAGTAAAGGTAAACAGAAACATGTTTAAATGCTTTTAGTATTACTGGCTAACATGTGATGAACATCGAAATTAACATTACTGATGCAGTAATAGGGTGCTGTGTTATGCAATGAGATGAGGCAACAGCTAACTTAGCATGGTATTTACTAAGGGGAATTCCAAAAATCATAGCCGATGTCTATAACGTAGGTCCAAGAACAGGTAGGCAACAAAAACAAACTGGGCATGAAGTCAAAAATCTGAATTAAATATAAGAAAATAAATAAAAGCAGGGCTCAGAACTGCACAAAAATGCACACTAAAGCAAAGGACAGAAACAAGAAAAATAAATAGGCAAACTAGCCAAAGGCGTAACACGGATCAGGCGAACACATGAGGTTAATCAACCAATGGCATATCGGGGTGGAGACAGCAATAAAACAGAAAGAAATGCACAAGGCAAAGAAAACAAGAGCTCAAAATAAAATGACATGACAGCTGTGTTTGCTGTTCTTGGAAATGTGCCTTGCTGCCGTTTTGGGAAAATTGTTTTAGGAAACTGGTTAATTTATTAAGGCATCATTAATAAAACATGGTATTATTTTTTCTTCAATTGGCTCAAAATTTCTTCTTCAAATTGAATACCTGTCCTTTGGTTGTACTAAGTAGCATATCCAGTCTCCAGGCTAAGTAGGCTTGGTAAATTCACACTGCATGTGCAAAAGAAAACAATTTGCCTTGACACTGTATTTTACACATTTAGATAGAAACGTTCCAACTAACATTCATTAAAGCAACTTGCATCAAATTATCATAGTTGCATGTGATTATACACATGCAAGCGTTTAGTAAATCAGGCCCTCTAAACATAGTGACCTTTTAAAATCTAACTGCCTGACTTGCTTTGTCTCTGGCAGGAAACAAAGAGGAACATCACCTGTGTGTTCTGGGATGCGACGCTAGAAGGTGGTGCGTGGTCTACTGAAGGCTGCAATGTGGTCGAGTACAGTGCCAATCACACCGTCTGCTCGTGCTCACACCTCAGCAGCTTCGCTGTGCTAATGGCGCTCTATGAGATGGATGTAGGTGGCCATAATGAAACTGCCACATTTTAGATTAAAGCATTTTAACCTTAGAAAAAGCGTTAAGCTGTTTAGTTGTAATAAAAAATCTTAATGTCCGTCTCTGTCCTTTCCATAGAATGTGTTTGAGCTTCAGCTGATCACCTGGATTGGACTCTCTTTGTCTCTGATCTGCCTCCTCATCTGCATACTGACCTTCTGGCTTATCCGCTCCATCCAAAGCACCCGCACCACCATCCACCTGCACCTCTGCATCAGCCTCTTCATCGCCGACTTCATCTTCCTCGTCGGCATCAGCCAAACAGGAGACAAGGTACCTTAATACTGAACTGTCTGATAAACATTTCATACATTTTAATGAAAGAAAATAGAAGATGCAGTTTAAAATGAAGTTTAAAGTAATATTCAGAATTTCTTTAGTATTAAAAATGTCCTCACGTGGTTTAAAAGGACCTTTAAAAAGGAACTTAGTGAAGAAACTAATGTCAAAGCTTAATCACTCTAATTTTCCATGAAGACTGTAGGAAATTTTTTGTAGGAAATGGTTTTAAAAACAGGAGGGGTAATAGCAGGAGTGAAACAGACCAACTCACCACCACAGTGACAGAACTAAAGAAATAGTTTTTTTCAAATAACATTCTAATTAAATGAAACGTGTTTAAGTGCAGAAGTGGAAAAAAGGAAATATGGGTGTATCCTGCTGTAAGAAAACAAAATGGGTGGAAGATATCATCTGACCAAAGGCAAAACATGGATATACAAGGTATTACAGAATATTTATATCATGTATGATGTAGAATTCATACATACATATACATACATGTATATGAATAGAATTCTACTTACATACATACATACATATCCCTATCAATATTTACTTTTAAGTTGATAATAAAGAAACTTCTTTCTATAGTCAATCTACAAAATGAATGCAGTAGTTCTAGACCATTGATAATCCATGATGGATATAACAATCCTTTGGTTACAGAGGTGTACAACATAAGAAGGATATAATATATATTTAAAAAGAAAATCTTTCTACATATTTATTTACTACCAGGTGACATTAAGAAGAACAATATGAGGGGCCGTTTAGGAAATAATTCAGACTTTTAGTACACAAATACATATGAAACATATACGCATTCACATGTGAAACTTTCACACATGCATCTATACTAATGAAAACACATATATGTGAAACACTCATCTAGACAGTTGTGTTAAACACATTCACACACACATATGAAATGCTCATACAGACACATGTGAAACTGCCTTGTGCCCTTTCATGGTGTACCATTTGTTAAAATCTAGCTAGTCTACTTATTTGGCCAAATTAAACTTTTCAAATCAATGTCAAAATCCACATCTTTGGGTTTTCTCCATTAAAACAGAGTCAGTACATTGCATTTCTGCATTTAATCTAACACATTAATAGCAGTTCATTAACAGTAAGCTGTTAAAACTGTCAAGCTGTCAAAGCCTTGTCTTTCTGTTACTGCGTGAGCCTTTAACATAGGTTCGCGTAAGCACACGCATTTAAACCCTAATGTCAGATGTCCTGACTGTGCTAAAACGCAAATATCTTCACTAAATGCCTCCCAGTCCGAGTGGGTCATCCAGCTCTTCCCAGGGCAATACCGTGCATCTCCCTCTGTATTGCCCCGATGCAACACAGTGCATCAGTGAAGAACTGTATCAGGCCTTCCTCATTACCCTGAACACCCAGCACTGACTGGAGGAAACGGTAAAAATAAAGATAACAGAGGAAAGTTCACGAATGCATAGTTTTAGCCAGAGCTGCGATCAAGCCAGACGATTGGAAGGATTCCTTCCGGATAAAGTGAAAAGCTCAAAAGAGTCTGTATGAGCATTTCATATGTGTGTGTGTGTGTGTGTGTGTGTGTGTGTGTGTGAAAAAGGAAAACACAGATTGGCTTATAAAAATACACACATCGGAGATTAATAGATTTAATAGCTTTGTTCTGTACATTGTATTTTAGCTAACTAGCTAGGGTTGGTGGGCTAGCTGTTTTAACATCAGGGATCGAAATCAATATAGCACAGCAGAACACAGTGAAGCAATGAAAGTTTTTGTGCTTTCACTTTGTGCTTGGTAACTCAATCTGGGCTGCATTTTCAGCCACATTCTAAATAATGTCATTACTGTCTACGTATACAACTTGGCGTGCATTGTCCACAATTAGATTCCTCAAGTCATTTGCCCCAAACAAACTAACCTCCCCTGGGAGTAAAATATTATTGAGTGTTTCTGTCCTCTCCTTTATCTGCTCCTGCTCCAGGTGGGATGTGCGGTGGTGGCAGGTCTGCTGCACTTCTTCTTCCTGGCCGTGTTCTGTTGGATGTGTCTGGAGGGAGTGCAGCTTTTCCGCATGGTGGTGTTGGTGTTCAACACCACTCTGAGTCGTGCCTACATGATGGCCGCCGGTTACGGGGTCCCCGCCCTCATTGTTATCATATCAGCCAGTGTCAATTATGGAGGATACGGCACACCACGCTAGTGAGTTTCATCCAAGCTTTTCTGCCGATGTTACTGACCATTATCTTTAATAGAATCTCTATCTACAACATCTTTAGTGTATATGTGTATGCGTAAGCACCACAGACAAGAATCATAAAGTTTGCCAAAACAGAAAGTCTTTAATCAAATTAATTCACTTATAATGGAATGTCTTAGGGCTGTTGAAGATTTGTTCCGCCAATATTTCTACCCCGTTTGGTCATTTGCCAATTCTCACCCGCCAGCCAGCTCTCCCTCATCATACTGACTACCAGAGAGGGTGAAGGATAACACACGCTTCCTTCAAGACATGTAAATCCATCAAGCAGTATAACATACTCAGAAGAAAGCGTCATCTGCCCTCTTCTGCATACTTGATCTCACAGTCTAGTGCCTAGTGCCACTCTGATTGACATGAAAGAGAGAGTGTGCCCCTTTCCATCCAGAAATCACAGCCAATTTTGCTCAAATTTTGGGATTCGATTGGGCCAGTTGTTGAATATTGACAAGAACCATTTAAAAATATGGTAATATATATTGTAAATTCCATACTACAGCCATTACAGTCAATAACAGCGTTAGGATGAGATAGGACTGACAGAAAGTCTTACCACTCTTCTGGCTTTTGAGTTTAATTTAGCTTTCCAATGTGGTTTTGTGGTATTCATAAGTCAAATGATGGAACCCATGTCACTTTCAGATTTAATTTCAGCTATAGTAGCCACCATGGCGATGTGTAACCACAACATCTTCCCTGTGAAAGAGGACTTCAATCTCCGAAACAACTTTTTATACAGATGCAGTGCTTCATTTATAAATCAAAGTGTTATGCAAAGATGTATATTAATGGTTATTTATGCCCTTGCAACTGCCCTTAGATTGCAAACATAAATGAAAGTTTTGATTTATTGGGAAAAATGTTAAAATGTTTGTTTTTGGTAAGCACACATATACTACAGATATAGTAAACAGACATTAGGTGGAAAAAACACTGGCATATTTCTTTAATAGTAGTTAAAGTTACTGATAAATTGTTGTATTTCCTGTTTCATAGCTGCTGGCTCAATCTGGAAAATGGTTTCATCTGGAGCTTCTTTGGCCCTGTTTGTGTCATAATTGTTGTAAGTACTGAAAACCCAGTATTTTTTTATTTAAAAAAAGTAAGATATCTTATTTGTTTTTATCTCAATAATATCTTGTTATTATTTTGTTGGTCAATGCCAGGTGAATGCAGTCTTCTTCCTGATAACTGTATCAAAGCTGGCTGAGAAATTCAACTCCCTCAACCCAGACCTAAGCAACCTGAGAAAAATCAAGTAAGGGTTTTCCACATTAATCTATATTCAATTGTAAAAAGAAAAATAGTAACTTTAAGCTTCCTAAGATATAAATATGCATGTGTGTACATGTATGTAAATTTATATTTGACCATTAGAATTTCTACACGTCCTACCATATAGTTATAGTCTCTCATTTTGATGTTGACCCCTTTTAACAGGATCTCTTTATGAGCTGTGTATAACTCTTGATCTCTGTCTCCCCCTACAGGGCATTCACAATCACTGCCATTGCTCAGCTGTGTGTGCTGGGCACCATGTGGATCTTTGGCTGTTTTCAATTTGATGAAGGAACGGTGGTCATGTCCTATATCTTCACAATCCTCAACAGCTTGCAGGGGGTGCTGGTGTTCATCATGCACTGTCTGCTCTCCAAACAGGTCAGTCTATTTATCTTGGGTTTATGGTGCTGAAGTAAAGATGTTGGCATACAGCTATACGAACGTACGGCTATCAGCGCTTTAAAATGAGATCTCAATTAAATGTAATTGTGAGTCATGGCTGAATGTGCCATATTTTGGAAACTGCTGATCTCCTGGGATTTTCACATCTCTCTAGAGTTTGCACATTTTTGCATTAACAGACATATAACTTGTACTGTGTATGATACAACCAGCAGCCTCCTGATTCCACCATATCTCTAAAATCCTTCTCTTCTTCTATGATTAGGTGAGAGAGGAGTACATCCGATTCCTGACCTGCCTGACTACACCACAGAAGAGGTCGTACTCCGAGTTCAGCACAAACCAGACCAGCAAATCCCAGGTACACTCTGTCTTAAAGCCAGCCTTATAACTCTTATATTGAATTTGTAATGCAGTGGTGAATCTCAAGAACACAGTTTACACAGGGTGAAAAAACACTGCTTCAGTCCCATTGGGCTGTTCTTTGAATAAATGAATAAAATAGATATTAGCTTTTCATTTCCCCTTTTTGTGTCTTTTTTAACTAATAGGACAAAGCAGGACATTTAATTTCCATTTAGTTACCTAATATCACCTGTCACAAAAAAGTGTGAATTAACAGACAGATCAGGTCAAATCCATTAAATTAAAAGTCTATTAAATTCTAGCTAGCTATCAACTGAAATGATTGAGTGCCAAGTTTGGCAGCTTTACTGACAGTAACGGCACTGTGAAACTGGAGTTTATATTAGTTTTAGTTTTAGGAAGACGGGAAATTCTCAGCACAGCCTGTCGAGGATGAGGGCCTGGGGTTGAGATAATGATCAGCCGAGTGCTTTGAATGAGATGACATGAATGAAAAAGTGTCTGTCATAGACCAAATGGCAAATAAACTCTCTGACTTTTTGGCTCCACAGACATCCAAAAGCACTCACACCACAGGAGAGTCACGGATCTGAAGCATACACACCTTGGGCGATGAGTTACATATATAAGCATGACCTTATCTGCGTTCTTGCTGATTTTTCCGTGACAATGCTCACATCCAGCACAAGCTCCTCTGTTAAATTCGCTGCTTTCTGATTCTGCTGTAGTGTGGTGCTGTTGCTGTTGTTCTTGTTTTGTGACAGCAATGACCTTTAACATCCAAATCCATTTCGAGTCTCAGGTTAGGAGATTTAATCTAATTAATCTCAGACTCAAGTCTAAAAACAATAATCTGCTACTCAAATCAAAGTCCTGCTCTGGTTCTGGCTTCAGCAATGAAGTGCAGTAGGCTGTAGAAGCATACTTTATGCAATGTTGTTCATTATGGAAGGAATAAAACACAAAATAATCAACAAAGAGGTAGTGTGATGAAGAGTTACTGTTACCCCTCATAGTTGATTATTTTCTCATAACAGCATGGTAAAGTGTTTTATTCCTCTAACACAACAGCAATTTGTCAATGACAACAATATTTTATTTATTAAAGAATAAGACATTATCATTTTATGCTCCATCCATTTACTGTTGAGGAACATCCACCAAACAAGTCAAACTAAGTTAGTATATCAGCTATAAAGTCATTCCCTCACCAGTCTAGCATTTTTTCCCTCTAAAACAATGCAGCATTTTACCATGAAGTAATAGTAATCTGTCCTGAAGGCTTTCCTGCAGCACAAAAATTTTGTTATAGTTTACCTCCGAGTCTTACAAAGCACTGACAACGGAGACTCCTTCCAAAATAAATAAAAAATTCACCATATCAATGATGATGCATTTTCCTTTCATTAAATAACATTGTAAAATCTGTTTATTTAAATCATTAAATCAAATTTATTAAGTCATATAAATCCCTTTGTATGTTGTTACTAAAGAAACTATAATGACTTATTGTAATCAGTACCCTCTGACCAATCGGAATTGAGAATTTGAGAATAAGAACACACCGTGGTATAAAGGTGGAACACTTATTTACAGAGCATAGTTAGGAAAAACTTAAAATAAATAAATAACAGGACTAGAATACTCAATCACAGATATAGGCTTAAAATTGATCAGTACACTGAGTTTGCGTGCTGCAGGAAGGACCAACTAGGATGGTATATAATTAAAATGAAACAAAAAAGGGTTGTCTTCATATGATTGCTTTTAAAAGATATCGCTAATGAGATACACAAAGAAAAACACCTTTCTATCCCCAGAGAACACATCACTAATGAACCTCAGTAGCAGTGACTGATTCAGTGTAGGGATGGGGAAATGTTGTTTAATGTGTAAAAGCAACAGATCACAGTTTAACAGTTTAAGAGTCTTATTATTAGTGTTCCAAGCTTAATTTCAAAGGGTGGATGCAGGCCATACTGAAATTGAATGTATACCCTTACTTATCCTTATTGAATGTATTTAAGAGTGGTAGTTTTTTTTTTTGTTTTTTTTTAATATGATGTACAAAATTTGAAATGAATTTGAAATAATTGTATTGCAATATTTAATACTGAGCTGTAATTATTTGAAAGCTACTATGGTATACTTTTTTTATGCAATATTGCTAGAATGTCTGCTAACAATAGTACTTCTGAGTGCTAAAGCAGGTCTGTGCATTTCTTTCAAAGATTTATTTTGTATTGTAATTAAAATATTCATTCTATATTTCGTTGTAATATAATGCAAATGACTATCTGGTGTTATGGTGCTGTGAGATACACTGGAGTTTATGACACACTTTGTTGCGAGAGAAATTTAAATATATATATATATGCTGATGGTATATACAACAAGATGTATTATAAAGACATGTTTATGGTTGCATTTTTCAGGTACATTTTGGTTCATTCTGCTCTCCTTCAAACAAAAATAAATAGTGTACTTTTTTTTAAATTGGCAGTGCACAACTGTTAATGTCCTGACTATAATTTCTCATTGTCCAAATACAACACTTTTTAATAATGGTTTTATCCTGTTGTATGAAAGGATGAAGGGTAACTCATGCTTCTTCTGAGAAATGGAACACCACTGCATCATTCTGAACAGTCAAACATTTCTCACACTCCTAACAGCACAGGTTCTCATCACTTTTTACTCCATTTTCAAGTCCCAAATTTCTGACAAATTTTTTTTTCTAGCAGACTAGGAATTAGGAGTTTTGAAAATTCACAATGCATTACTGTAAAAAAAAAAATTGGTAACTTTCTTATTTAAAGATTCAAATTGTTTGCAAGAAAAAATCTCTCCTATACACATATATCAGGGCAACACATCATATTTTCTTACACATTAAAGAGGCAGCCCAAAGCCTGTAATACTATGCACTTACCACATCTAAACAGAGCACTGGGCTTGTGCGGCGCACTGCAGCTTACTGAAGTAAATCTTGACTTTTGCATTCAACCTGGATCACTATATTGACGTGATGCACAAGGGCACTGACCCTGATTCACTACAATCTGTGCTAGCACATGGGGCCACATACAGTACCAGTCTTTATTTTCTTTTTTGTTTTTACTATTTTCTACATTGAAGAACAATTCTGACATCAAAACTATGAAATCATCCAACCATCCATCCATTATCTATACCGCTTTATCTGTCTGGGTTGCGGGGAAGCTGGAGCCAATCCCAGCATCTTCGGGCG
>JAQQZX010000023.1:26552349-26569258 GCA_030068355.1 Notoglanidium maculatum | reverse complement strand
ATGCAAACTCCGCACAGAAAGGCACCCTAGGTGACCCGGGGATCGAACCCAGGACCTTCTTGCTGTGAGGCGACAGTACTAACCACTGCACCACCGTGCCGCCCGACTATGAAATCATGCATATGGAATTATGTGGTAAACAAAAAAAATGTTACAATATTCAAATTTTAGATTCTTTAAAGTAGCCAGCATGCAAGGTATACACTATTATAACATGGTTATGCCCTCCTGAAGGATGAGCAACGAAGTGAGTAGACAGAGGTGAGCACATAAGCAGTCGAGAAAAAAATAGGCTCATCATATTTTGCCAGAGGTGAGAAGAAGGCATAAGAAAATAGCTTCACTGCCTGGTAGTTTGATTGAGATAGACAAAGGTGAGCAGAAAGGAGAAGAGAAAAATAGGCTCATTGTCTTTAGGTGAGGAGTAGGAGTGATGAATTAACCTTTCTGCCTGACATTTTGAAGATAGACAAAGGTGAGCAGAAGGAGTTGAAATAGGCTCATTGTGTTTTGGGCAGAGGTGAGGAATAGGAGTGATAAAATAGCCTCACTGTCAGGACACAAGTGGTTAAAATTCCTGATGTTCCTGATGTTGAAAACCTGTGTTCGGACAATACATTTCTGCTCCAATAAAGGCTTTGATGGGTTTCGCTCTGTGTGCAGAATTGATATTGCCTTGTGTTTGTTGTTTGTTTTTTTTTTTGTTTGTCACTGTGTAGTATTTGTTTGGTTGTAACTAAAAGTCTGATGCGCATCTTTGTTTTTGAATGTTGTATGTGCAAGTAATGGTGTGTGTGTGGTGTGTGATAAGAATATATTTGTTTCATTTTTTTACTGTGTTAAACCTTTTCATGTTTTGCCCCCAGGGATACTGGAGGGTCCAAGCATCTTCAATAGGGTAGTAAAGGAAGATCTCGCATCAGTGGATTTAGAAAGCACAGTCTTGCAGTATGTAGACGATCTACTTGTCCGCAGTCACAAACTGCAGCAGTGCCGAGAAAATTATCTGAAACTACTACATTTTTTTGTTGAGAAGGGTTATAAAGGCCAAGTTACAGTATGTTATGACTGAGGTCAAATACTTTTGAGGAGGCTACTCTTGGGAACCAGTAGGAAGCTGGCACCTGACAGAATTGAAGCCATACTACAAATGCCTAAACCTGTTACAAAGAACCCTTTAGGCCCAATTGAACATATCTACATGGACATAATTGACATGACAGAAAGGAAGGAAGGGAAAAGGTACTGTCTAGTAGTGGTAGACAGATTCTCTAAAAAGGTAGAGGACTTTCCATCCAACCATAATGACAACACACACAGTTGCTAAATGTTTAGCAATGGAAGTGATTCCAAGATTTGGAAAAAGATTAGCTTGGACAATGGTAGCCATGCAGATGACGGTGTGCTTGCTTGGGATCATTATCCTGTTGCATGAGGTGCAGCCCTGCTTAAGCTGCTGGACCCATGGCCTCACATTTGTTTCAATTGTCTCAATGACTGCAAGATTTCCAGGTCCTGTGGCTGTGAACCACAACTCTTTAACCCTCTGCCACCATGATTCACAGTTGGTATGAGGTGTTTGTGGGTGATACGCTGTGTTTGGGTTTCAACGAACATGGTACATGATGAGCAAATATCTCCACCCTGGTCTCATCAGTCCAAAGGATATTGTTCCAGAACTTGTTCAGAAGCAATTTTGCAAACTTAAATCATGCTCCATATTCTCTTTGGTGAGAAGGGTTTTTTTCTTAGCCACCCTTCCATGAAATTCATACTTGTTCAGTCTTTTTCTAATTGTGCTGTCATGAACATAAACATTTATTGTGCTCACAGAGGTGTGTAGGTCACAAGATGTAGCTCTTGGGGATTTCTTTATATCTCTGAGCATTAAAAAGTCTGAACCTGGACTTAATTTGCTAGGATGCCCACTCCTGGGCAGATTGGCAACGGTCTTGAAGGCTCTCCATTTGTAAGCAATATTCCATAAAAGCTTGTTTGTATAGAACTCAACAGTTGTGAACTTATGTACTATGTTAACATTTTTTGCTCTCAGATTAATGACTGGGCTCATTTCAAATACTACAACTGTAATGGTGTAACATAAAATAAGGCACTTGTTGCACACACCATACGTTCATGACATGCATGCTACAGTATATAGGATTTAACTGGTTTAATAACATGGCAGGTGTTTTGACTGATATGTTTATGTTGGAATTGTTTTCTTCCTGACAAACATGTCTTCCAAATACAGACAATTTTTGATAATACTGCAGACATCTGATTCCTCATAACTACATACAAATAACTTCTTTATCTCAAACAGGAAATCCATTTTGGATAATGTTGGGAATATTCAGATGGATTTGGTTTCTTGGGTGCTCTTGATCTGACTATTAAAAGCAAGTAGAGTAATAAAATATGGCTTATGGCTAGATGCAAATTATGTGCATTAAAACAACAACAAAAAAACAAACTTATTTTATGAAAAAGACTAAGAAAATAATCTTTCTAATGTTTACTTCCTTATGTTTATGCCAACAGCAGATCATTTTCGCCTTCAGTGTTATTGTGAGAACTACACTTCAAGTGCTGCATACAAAAAAAACAGTGACTCTTAATTCCCAGAAATGCAACCTCTGTCACTTCACAAAGGATTCGATAATTAGCAGCTGCTTTGAATTAGGTGTTCTCAAAATTTCATTTCACAGTGGCATGGAGTGGGGTACAAATTTGGCAGTTAACAGTATTTAGCTAAAGGCACTCAGTGATTCATCTACAGTCACTTGCCACTAATAACAATAATGCCTTGTGCATTATAAGAGTACAAACTTGGAGCCAGGATGATCTCAAATGTAATCTTCAACATTTTTTATTCACCAGTTCTTAGGAACTTTTTGTCATTTCCTATAGTCTGACATCCATCTTATAGTTCATTTTTGACATCCATATTATACTCGGTAGGAACCATACATTGGTGCCAGAGAGTATAAGATGGAAAAAAAAGTCAGAAAGAACAAGCACAAAAATCAACATGGTTTTAAGCTTATAACCACATATACGAAACAAAAGCATAGGTTAGGTTTTTCATGAAATCATCTTCAGTAAGTGCTTTATCCTGGACATGGTTGTGGTGGATTTAGAGCCTGTCCCAAGAACACTGTACATAAGGTGGGAATAAACCCTGGATGGGACGCTTTCTCAGGACACCACACACAGCCATTTGCACATCCATTTACACCTAGTAGCAATTTAACATAGCCAATTCATCCATCATCCAGTTTTTGGGAGGTTGGAGGAATCCTGAGAAACCCATGTGGACAAGAGAATGTATGAAATACTGTACAGACCAAAACCCATTTTCAGAATCAAATCTGGCACCTTGGACCTGTGAGAGGTCAACTATATTGCATTTTCTCTTTTAAACCCACATTCATATTTTATGAGCTGGCTAAACCATATAAAAACTCTGAGATCTGAAATGACAGGGTCAAACTGAGAATAATAAGAGTAGAGACTGGAGAATCAAGCCATGACTGTGACTGCTCATTAGGAACGTTTATGTAGTATTGTTGTGGTTGAGTCGAGTTAGTAGTAAAAAGCACAAAGCATGCAATGGTTATTATATGGTATTAATAAAATATATAAATATACACTTACCAAACATTTTATTGGGTACACTGTACAAATAATCAGAAGGACCTCCCTTTGCTCTCAATATAGTGTCAATAGTGTCAATTCATGGCAAGTATTCCACAAGACGGAGGTTCTGGACATGACTGCATCATGCAATTTCCACAGATTTTTCAGATGCACTTTCATGCTGTGAATCTCCCATTCTGCCACATCCCTGAAGGTGTCCTGTTGGATTTAATTCCAGTGACTGGGAAAGCGACTGAAGAACACTGAACTGAAATGAAAATTCATGCAACCAGACAACTTTTGCTTTGTGACATGATGCATTATCATGCTGGAAGTAGCCATTGGAAGATGTTTAAAGTGTGGTCATGAATCGATGCAAAGACCCAGCAACAATACTTAAATAGGCTGTGGCATTCAAGCAATGATTGATTGTTATTAACAGGCCCAAAGTGTGCCAAGAAAACACTCACCACATGATTACACCATCAATGGCTGATTAGATCATTTCATGAATGTGTTGGTGTCTGTGGTAGCTCAGTGGTTAAGAAGTTGGACTAGTGAGGTCCAACTAAGGTCGTAAGGTCGTGAGTTCAAATTCAAGCACCACCAAGCCGCCACTGCTGGGCCCTTGAGCAAGGCCCTTAACCTTCACTGCTCACTTGTATAAAATAAGATGATGTAAGTCGCTCTGGATAAGGGCGTCTGCCAAATGACGTAAATGTAAATGTTGGTGTACAGGTGTTGCTAAGAAAGTGTTTGATGAATGTAATTACTACGCCTGATTTGTACTAAACAGATTGTACAAGTCAATTTTAGAGTAGCAAACCATACAGTTCAACTCAATCAGAGTTCCAAATCACATACAGTAGTTCAGCTCAAGTCCAGAGTTCCAAACAATGGCGCCCCAAGAAACCTTTGTTGTGGTAAAGTAAAACTTGAGTCCAGAATCCCAGGTTGCAGAGTCCAGGTTGAAACCAGAGTCTCAAACTGCAGAGTCAAAGTCAATAGTAATGACTCAATCACATCATCCACAATCACCCAGAAGAAGATGCTTTCTCCTATATGTCTAGTTCCTCCTGATATTGTCTCAGGCATTTTCTTTTCTGGCTTTTAGATTTAGGGATCTAAATAACCCTAATCTAAATCTAATGCTGCTTTGTGACAATATTCATTGTTACCGTCTATGCGAAGGGCCAGCTCTGGGAGATGGGTGGGTAATATCACCAGCACAAGGGCTTGTGCACTTTTTATGGGTCATAAGGAAATAAGGCTTTCACACTGCCTGAGAATTATTGGGGTAGAAAGCACTATAATCTGAGTTATTTGAGTCAAAGGTCAGGGAATAAGAATAACAGACATGATTCAGTAAATTGGGTGAAATTCAAGTAATGGGATTGAGAACTGAGTCCCTATTGCTCACATTTCTCTCACTCCCTGACTCACAGGTTGATTTCAAGCAAAAGAAATGAGGGTACAATGTTCCTTCTCTCAAATTTTGATTTAGAAATGATCTTTTAATAAGCTTTAGAATTTAGATTTTGACCACTTAGCAACTCAAAAACTCTTAAGAAGGTGAATCAGAGTTGCATCACGGTGGGCTTATCTCCATTTTATTTAAATGGTTAAGGAGATAATTGAATGGCTTTATGTTGTTAATGAATATTTCCTTTGATGCAGGCAGTTGATCACCCATTCATAATACCATGCCATTACACAGTTACTTAAAAGCTAATTGTTTCCAGAGTGCTGTGTATCCGATCCTCAATTAATATATTTTCTAAGATGTAGTGATACTGCTTCTTAATGAAACCAACAGCATAGGGGAAGATCTTCCTCGACTTTGTGTGAATAGTGCAGGGCTACTATCTGTACTCAAGGTTTCCATTAGATAGAAGAGCACAGCCTGAAAGACTGTATTGTAGGTAAAGACAAGCGGAGTGGGAGCAGGTGTCAGAAAACAGAGGCAGAAAAATTAGGGAGAGAGAAAAGGAGGGACAAAGAAGAAACGTGGACAGTGCATAGAAATGACAAAGGAGATGGGCTTGGAAAGAGAGAGAGAGAGTGAAAGAGAGAGAGAGAGGAGGAGGCTGAGTGAGGCAAAGAAATGGTCAAATCAGCAAGTGGAAAGTGTAGAGAAGAGAGAGAGTGAGAAAGAGAGTGTGTGTGCACAAGAGAGAGAGAGAGAGAGAGAGAGAGAGAGAGAGAGAGAGAGAGAGAGGGAGTCTGTAAACTGGAGCTTTACCAGAGGAACGAGGCACTGCTACAAAACAGGAGGGAGCAACACTGAAGAACTGGGTAAGTGAGGAACCTCGTCTCTTGTTATTCTTAACTGCTATATAACGTTTGCCTGAAAGATGCTTAACATGCAAATAAACTACACAAAAACTTAAATTATTATGTTTTTCCATTGTAATAGGAGCACACAACTGGCTTATCATAATGCCACTGAGCTCCGGCTGATGCGCATTAATCAGAATGCATGTTCTGTTCAGTTTCATTATCACAAGTTGATTTTTAACTGAACAAGGATTGGCTTTTCTAACCTCAGCATACAGAACGTGGGTCTCCCCTTCTAATTGATTGGTTCTGCTTTTATTTTGGGAAGCTGAATACCATCAGTTGATTGCATATCTCAATGTAAATTATTCATTGTTTTCCTCAAGAGCAACAGAGGAGTCATTGGTATCTGTACGCAGGACATTTACTGCATGAAATTAAACATCCTGCAGGTACATCGTATACCTCTGAGGGGAAAAAACGATCCAATTTCCAGTTTCCTGTGCCAGCTATTCCTTTCCAAGTACTGAAAATGTTTTCAGGGCAATGCTGTTTAAAAGTATAAATAAAAAAGACTCTCTGTGAACAAAACACAAGGAAGGAAGCACAACAAGGCTGTAGAGAGACGGAAGGAGAGAGATGTCCCCCACAAATCACAATATGTCAAATTTACAAAGCTAAGCTGATTATTCATTCACTCAGAGAAGAGTTTCATTTTCAGCCATTGTGCTGTAGTGTCATTTTGGACATTGCATGACATGGAGAATGGAGGAAATGGGGGGATAGGCTAATGCTGTCATTTCAGATACCAAAAAATCTCTTCTCATTGTGTAATGAAAGTGTCAAAGCCCCCCCCAAAAAAATCACTCTGATGGGATGTCTCTGTTGATCCGATAGTGTAGAAGCATGTGCTGAATTTCTGCTGGCTAATATTTAATAACACTGGCCTGCCGGACCTGACGGCTCAGAAATGGGTGCCCCCGTGACGTTAACATATGATCAATGGATAAGCTTTTTTCTATAAGTTTGAGCTTGTTACACTTTGTTCCGGTCTTGATATGGCAAAGTCTTCAGATTAGTGAACTTGCTCGTTTTTCTGTAAGATGGCAAGCTGCAATTTTTTTTCTTATTAAATAAAAGTAAAAAGGAGAAAATTAAATGAGAGCGAGAGAAAAAGAGAGGTTGGTGAGGGGGGCAACTCTTTATAGCTGCTATAATGTAAGTGATAACAGGAACCAACTTGTTTCATACATATTCCACAACAGTAAAGATAACTGTACGAGATAAGCTGTACGATCAAAAATATGAAAAAATTGTTTACAAAAATGTGAAAAAGTCAAATTGTTGGAAAATTGGTGAAGTATAAGTGGAATAAAACAGTGCATGCGGTCATAAATAATCAGTTTAATGTTGGCATCAGTAACTCTGCTGCATCACACCACCCTGTTGTTGATTACACTGATGTCCCAATAGCAATGTGATGTCCCAACAACATCTTAGCAGGTAAACATATTTTGAATAAAGGAAATGCCATGAAATATTTTTCGCGTTATGAGATTATTATAAAATTATTTATTTTGCTGAGGACTGTACTGTACTGGGCATCACAAAAAAATGCTTATCCCAGCCTTTATAAATTAACACTGCAGTTTTAATGCATTGCATCCACTGTTCCATGTGAACATATTTTTTCAAACTCCAGGGAGAGTGTTAATAAGAAGGGGAACAGATTGAGCCCCAAGACTACTGAACAAATAATTTTCTTAGATAAAAAAAACTCCCCATGTTCTACACAAACTCCCCATGTCCCAATGTCACACAAGCAAAATATATTCTGTTTTACATACGTTAACGTACACAGTTAATAATTAACATCACACTTTGTACAGAAATCAGTAAAATATATGATGTGTAACAAAGACATATGTATTGGCCTCTGCTATTTGTTTTTACCTTTAGAGGCCACTAACGTGCACTGTGTTAAACGAAGCCTTAAGTAATGAACTTTTTTCGACTCATTTGGATTTGAAGCTTCATTGGTTCAGAAAGGTTCATTGTCCCATCACCAAAAATTACCGTTCTGTCGCAGACTGAAAGGAATGAGATTTTCCTCTGGCTCTGAAAAAAAATTATATATACACTTTGCAGTAGTTTTTTTTAATGATTCCCATTTTGGCTGAGTGTTAAATAACACGTTTTTTGTGGTGTGACAAACTCAGAATACGCAGTTGTACTGCTTTGCATGGTCTCTAAAATAGTCTTATTCTATTGTCAAATATTTGTGCCCCCTCCCCCACTTCCCTTTCCATTTCCCCAAATTACCCCCTTGCTGTTGAGAAGCATTCATTACAACATGTGTTATTTCCTCAGACCCAAATGATGATTAAAAAAAATACAACTAAAAATAACAATTCATAAATACATACAAAAATAAATGTGCACATTCAGTCACTGTGAGAATAAACAGAATATAAACAGGCTGGACAGGAGAAAAAATTTAAATGATTGAGAGAGAGAGAGAGAGAGAGAGAGAGACAGAGAGAGAGAGAGAGAGAGAGAGAGAGAATGCTACAGAGTAAATAGAAGGTGGCAAGGCTGCAGGAAAAGGAGAAAAAACAATGAGTTGTCTAAATTTTTTTAGCTCAGTGGAGATAAAGGGACAATTCACAGGTAGACAGATAAACCTGAAAAACACTTGAAAATAAAACACTGTGATATTAACAATATCAGCATTTCAATAATATAACAGCCTTGTCTTTGTCTCTGATTTTTCCACCTCATCCTACCATGCATATGACTTTGATTTAAATGAGTCTAAGGTAAAAGCAGATTTAGGCTTTTATTCTATCAAAATTGACGATAGGATTGCTATGAATCTTTATGAATGCAAAATCCTATGTAAATGCTCAGTAGGGAAGAGTGACAAGCTGAGCGGAGAACATTTCGACATAGTCTAGAGCAGCTTGACACGTAGAACAGAGAAAGATTTTTTTTATAAAGAACAAGCTGTGCCTAGCTATCTGGAAAATATGGAATCGTAGAATACAGCCACTGGGTAGGTAGACAAGCATAATTATGCTAAAAGGTGAAATAAAAATCTGCTGCCGTGATATCAAGAGGCAATGCAATGACGCAATGACCTGCGTCACTGTGTTCAAAAACCAAACACAACTTTTAATCGACGCCTCTTTTTCCAGGTGGTGCACATCTGACAGGCTGGCCTCCAAAGCTCTGCCAATTGTCTCACCATGGATTTTGTCTTTACCTCCTCCATTCCTACCACATGCCAAGACTTTAACCTGTCATTTTTCTGTCAGCGTGATCCGAACTCCACGTCTCTGTCTCCTCTCAACCCACCAAACTTTGGGATGTCCTACTTCACCATGACCTTCGGGATCCTCTCCAACGTAATCGGCCTGGCCATCGTCTCCGCTTCCTACAACCGCTTCCATCACCGAGTTAAGACACCGTTTCTCCTGCTAGCAGCCGCTCTGCTTCTGAGTGACCTGGTGGGTCATTTGGTCACTGGCGCTTTTGCCTTGCACCTGCATCTCGGACGAGTCAGGAGGCAACGAGTAGCAAGCAGGGAGGCAAGTGAACCCCCTCAGGTTTTCTGCAAACTTTTTGGTGCCTGCATGGTCTTCTTTGGCTTGACTCCTCTCCTCTTGGGTAGTGCCATGGCTGTGGAGCGGTGTATGGGCATCACGCAGCCACTCCAGCACTCTGCTGTGGCCACCACAGCTAATATTCGCCTCGGTGTCCTCCTACTCATCACCATGGCCTTTACTTTAGCGGTGCTCCCCTTGCTCAATGTGGGTACCTATGAACCTCAGTTCCCTGGTACCTGGTGCTTCCTTCCTGTACACGGTACCCTCTCAAGTGCTAATGTTGGCCTGGCATTGGCCTTCTCAAGCCTGGGCCTGGCAGCTCTAACAATCTCTATAGTGTGTAATGTTGTGAGTGGGCTTACATTGCTGCAGGCCAGGTTTAACAACAAAGGAGCAAAACTTACCGCCTCCAGGAGACACCGATCGTCTATGTCATCTCTGCATTTGCTGGATGTGGAGATGATGGTGCAGCTAGTGGTCATAACCATGGTGTCCTCTGTCTGCTGGAGTCCCTTCCTCGTGAGTGGATAAATGTAATTTTAAAGAGGATGTTTGGGATTTAAAGAGCCATCTGCTGCTTTTGAGGCACCAGCCGCACATATATAGATAGTGTGAATGCCGACTGATCAGCATGTTCATATGAACATTTTCAAATCGTTTTGTTGTTTTCATGTGGATGGATGCTGTTATTTTCAAAATTTGAGGGGCAAAAAACATTTTTGTAAATATCCATATATATGCGTGGACAGGGCATGGGGCTAATTGTTTTTCGCAAATTGAGGCCGGTATCCTGAGGCTTTACATATTCTTTATAGTAGTATGTAATATAAAGTGTGTTGTATGTGAGAATTACTATTTGATATTTTACAACAGAGTCATATGACTATCACTCTGGCAAATTCACTTTGTAAAAAAAAAAACCTAACAAAAAACCCCCAGACTACTTCATTTTTTTAGTAGTTCACAGTTACCTTGATGCATAATGTGTTCACTTTTGATGCTAATACTAAAAAACTTTAAAATATTAAAAAACAAATTTAGAAACCGCCCCTTTAACGCACGTATTCGAAAAATTATAAAAACACTTTAAAAAAAATGAAAATTGGGCCTTTAACACATCTAAAACAGAATGTAGAAAAATTTTATAAATTACAAATTGCTCTCTTAAGGCATCTAATAAAATCTAAAAACAGATTGTTTTTAATATTACAGACTGCCCCTTTAATGCATCTATTTAAAAATATATAGAAACATTTTTAAAAATGACAAATTGTCCCTTTAAAGCAGCGAATAAACATTAAAGAAATACTTTTAAAAATGCTAAGTTGCCCCTTTAATGTATCAAATAATAAAACTATAGAAAGGCCTTTAAAAGTTACAAACTGGTCCTTTAAGATGGAGACAGAGGAGAGAGAAACAAACTGAACCTTTAAAGCATATAATAAAAATATAGGCAGATTTAAAATGAACAAAACTAAGCCTTTAATGCATTTCAGAAAAACAACAGAAACAGGCTTGAGAATGGCAAACTGCCCCTTTAATGCATCTAATAAAAATATAAAAATACTTATAAATTACAAACTGCCCCTTTAATGCATCTAATAAAAATATAAAAATACTTATAAATTACAAACTGCCCCTTTAATGCATCTAATAAAAATATAAAAATACTTATAAATTACAAACTGCCTCTTTAACTTTATCTAACTAGGTTCTCTATGTGTTCTAAGTGCTTCAAACAAACAAACACTTTTAAAAATTAGAAATTGCCTTTTCAATATATCTAATAAAAGACCAGGATTAAAAAAAGAACAAAATGCTTCTTTACGGCATTTACCGGAAATAAACCATAATATGTGTGAAAAATGCGATGAGGTTTAACACTAAGAAGAGTAGGTCCAAAGTATTAAAAAATATGCCAACTGCATTATTGTAGAAAACATACAGAATTTGCCAAGAGTTGATCATACCTGATGGCACTTTAAAGGCAAAAGACAGGACCAAATGTAATAGACATTCTTGTTATTGTGGTTTTCTCATGTTCCTTTGCTCAGATTTACATCTCCATGTCAGTGAGACAATTCTACAGAGGCAATACCAATCCAGACCATCAGAATGAGCAGCTGCTGCTGCTGGGTTTGAGGATGGCATCCTGGAACCAGATCCTGGACCCGTGGGTGTACATCCTCCTGAGACGGGCCGTGCTGCGGCGAGTGTGTCATCTGCTTTGGCCCAGTAGGGTCCTTTTAACCCAGAGTGGCTCGAGCAGGAGTTCAGAGCGACAGGAAATCCATTTGCACTGACATCAAGGTGCTCACACAATAGCCACAAGACAGGAGAAGGGGCCGTTAAAATCGCTGATGCAACGCTACATCATCGATTTGTTCCTATCATGTTTTTTGGAGCCTTCTCCGAGGTTTATTTCCAAATCCTACATAATCCATGTAACACCAACATGCATCAGGTTTGTGAGGAACATAAAAAGGACTGGAACCCAAATATTAGCGCTAATATTAAGGGCTGACCTCTGAGAGCTGGACTGATATTTTAGAAAAGTTAAATTATTTATGAAAAAAGTCTAAACGACACTTGGAACTATTGGCACCCATCATGAACATGAGCAAAAATGAATATATAGAAGGAATAGCAAATGTAATCAGTGATATTTAAGATTTTTAATACCATCTTAAAAAAATTTATGTTTTTGGGGAAATAGTTTGGAAACACTTTTTGTATGTAATGTCTGAGAGTAATACATGTGTCAAATGTGTCTTGTGTCATATGCATGTCACGTAAAGAAATTCCTAGAAGAACTATTTTTTGGCAGAGCAAAGGGTTCTTCAAGGGTTCCTTAAGGGTTCACTGGATACCTACAGGGTACTTAGAATCCTTTCTGCCAGGGAAATTCTGTTGTATGATCCCACATACAAAATTAGAGAACAATTCATAGATACTTGATTTTCTTTTTCTCAATTGTTGGCAACCTTCATCGTTCAAAATTTGAACTACTAGCATGTTTTCCAAGTACAGCAAAAATACAGCAATCAAAATTAGAGACAACCATCAGTGCTCGCTACGCACCCACACTAGAAGTGACGTGTGCGTGTGCGTGTGTGTGTGTGAACATATGGTTAAGATTATCGTATCTCCAACTGTGTGAAATACTGTAATCTTTATATGTAGCACAATTGTTCTACCCACTCTCAAGATAACTAAGGCAATTCAACAAAAACCTTTAATATTGTGGAAAATACAGAAATCAAAATTAGAGAACAGTAACCACTGTATCAGAAAAGAGGCTTAAAATGGAATTTTTTTTATGGTTACAATTTGTACAAAGTGTAGAGACCTTGCTTTGAATGACTTCAACACATCTGCACCTGCAGGTCATCACCGGTTTCTCACAGTGCTCTGGTCTGATCTTGTTCCACTGTTTTTCTAGTCTCTTCCAGAATTTGGTAACTGAAGTATGTTTCTTAGCCATAACATCTCCAATGATCTTTCAGAGAGTCTTGATCGGGTTCAGATCAGGACTCTGGGCTGGTCATTTCATTATTTCAGTGTTCTTAGCTTCCAAGAAGCACTTTAGCCCTTCTGCAGTGTGACAAGGGGCATTGTCTCGCATAACAATTGCAGATGCATGCAGGGAAGGAACCACGTGTTGCTGAAGGAGGTTCTGATTACATTAGCATTCACCGTGCCATATACAGCAACTCCTGCTGCAGAAAACACTCCCCAAACCATGATGCTTCATCCTCCGAATTTAACCGATTTCTTCACACACTCTGTGTTCAGTCTTTCCCCAGTTTGATGCTGAACATAATATTTCCCATCTGACTCAAATAAATTAATCTTCCCCTCATCACTAAAGTGAACTTTGGACCAGTTCTGCTCTGTCCACACAACAGCAAAGGTTAGTCTAGCCTATTGATTCATTCTGCTGATGAGAGACTTGGTCAATGTGGAGTAGGCTTGCAGTCCAAATTTTCTCAGACATTTAGACATTACGGAGACGGAACCGTACACCCTTTCAGCGCTGAATTGGTGAGCAATTCCAGCTGTAGTGTTGAATTAATTCCCCATCGAGAGTCTGCGTATCATCCTGTTCTCACTTGCATTTGTGGCCGAGCAGCATTTCTTGGAGACATGCTGGAGACTTGGCGTCATCGTAAAGTTTAAATATTCTAGAAATCACACTCTTGGAACAACCAACTTCACTTGCAATGGCTGAAAGAGTCATCTCTTCGGCCTTCGTCTGAACGACCTGCTGTCGCCGGGTTTCAGTCGTCTTGGAACGGCTCGGCACCTTGCAGAATGACTGAGGGCTGCCGGAAAATTAAAGTTTGTTAAATAATAAAGGAAACTGGCACCAGGTGCTAGATTAGCACCAATAACTGTAACGTATCCGACAGTGTTTTCTAATTTTGATCACTTTTCTTTCTCAAATTTCTCTTTAAGTTTTTTTTTTTTTTTACATTGTGACAGAATATTTTTAAATTATGAAGTACTAAGTCTCTAATTTTGATCTCCACTGCAGAACCTTTAACGGACAACCGAAGAACCATCACCCAACATTAACACTAGAACACGATGTAAGTAAGAATGCAACATTTTCTCTGTACATTTCTGTACATACTGTGATTTCAGCAACAGTGTATGTGCCGAAAGCAATAAAAGTGACGGTGTGACAAATGACCTTTGAAATGAGATCTCTCTACAGATCTGTATATAGCTACTACTGCTTCTCATCAAAACCAACAATATGCTGGACAGGCCATACCACCAAATGACAACCATCAGTGTTCACTACACAGCCACACTAGAAGTGACATGAGTGAGTGCGTGTGTGAACGTAGGGTTAAAATGATCGTATCTCCAATTGTGCGAAAGACTGTAATCTTTACATGTAGCATTTTACACAATGGTTCTGTCCACGTTCATGAAGGTTGCCAATCATTTTGGCATTAGTGCAATACTACAATCTGTCTTTGATGTTCTCTTCACTATTAAACAATTGTGTGAACAATTTTAGGCTTATGGTACGTTTTTGGTTGTGGATGGACTTATTTTAATAACTGCAGGACTGTAAAAGTGAGACTAACAAACAGGTGGCCATAACAGAAGTCAGTTTCACGGCTTGTGGATGACTTTTATTTTGAAAATAATGACTCCATTTCGGCCATTTTGAAACCACTCACTGACCAGGGCTGAATCCCAAACGCCTCCTATTTCCCACTATGTAGGGTTTAAACACTTTATTACTGCATACCCCAAGTAGTGCACTTATACAGAGAGGCGTGTAGGATTTACGCCCTGCTCCAAAACAAGCAAATCATATTTGCTTTTCCTGTTAATATAATAATATGTGCAAATAAGTCTTGTATGGGTGTGATAACAATGCGATAAGAGTCCGTAATGTTTACTTCAAACATTTTTTTTTGAATAAATGACTTCTCTTCACCACTTTTGTCATGAATGTTATATAGAGTTGTAGCCAACTTCAGTGTGGATTCAACATCAACAAGGTCGTTTCATGTCGACCTCCATTCATTCCTGAAGCGGTGTGTTAATCAGCTCTCCATGTCCTTGTCAGCCTGACACACACCCCAATCATCCCACGCACACACCTTTACCTTTCCTCGCTTTTCTATAGGTAAGTAGTTTTCCCACCTAGAAACCGAGCTCGCGCTGCTGCTTCCTCCTCCTCCTCCTCCTCCTCCACCCTCTTTGAGGGACTTTTACGGTCGTGTTGTTGCTGCTGAAGTGTTGCTCGGCTTTGCTCCTGCTGTGCGCCAGTCGGAGTGAGGGATCTGAGTGTGTGTGTGTGTGTGTTTGTGCTCGGTAGGATGCGCTATGCCGTGTCTCTCGGCTCTCTCGGCCTGCTCCGGCTGCTCGGCGCGCCCTGGTCCTGGAGCGTGGCCGCCGGGCTCGGCCTGTACCTGGGCACCGGTGGATGGAGGTACTTGTACGTGGTCGCGCGCACCGCCAAGAGGGACCTCCAGTGAGTACTGCTCGAGCGCACCATGATAACAAACTTTATCGTTAAGACTTTTCACGCGAACATCACGCACGCTGCCACGCTAAACCACGACTAGAGACAAACCCCGAGCCGAAGAGCTACAATGTTGCCGACTCTCTTTCAGGGGAAAGTTACTGTATCTTTTTGAGTTTGAGCACGCTCAGAAAGTAACCAGGATGAACGGATGACGTAATAACTTACGTTACGTACATGTATACTTATTTGAACTTCGTGATGAATTGCATTTGAAAGTTAAAAACAAGTTTAGCTTTATTTCTTATTGGAAAAGAAGGCTTTGGTCCTAGTACAAACTGTTTATGTTTTACATCATATTTATTTCATAAAATATCAACAATTCTATCAATAATGCAGAGAAAATGAAGCAGTGGTAGGGAAATAGTTACTCTCTTATTACTGTAAATATCATGCTGAGAAGAGTGTAAAATGAACACAATGGTGATTAGTGACTGATTATTGGGAATAAACAGTGGTGATCAATCATTGGCTGCTGGGAGCAATGGTGATCAGTGATTTGATCATTGGGAACAATGGTGTTCAATGACTTTTGCTCAATAGTGACCTACAGAATTAGATAACCAACAGGGGGGTGTGGAAGAAGGTCACACACATTGCTTTCAATTAATTATTAAATAATACTGTATATATAAACAGCTCAACTACAAATATTTGATTTCCAAATACTTTATAGCAAATAAATAATCCACTTGTACTAGAAGTCTGTATTGACTAGCAGCTAACCTGTAACAACCCAACCAGTATTCTAGCATTAACTTGTAGCTCTCCTTAGCTAGGCTCCTTACATGCTTGCCAATAACTTATTTGACGAGTTGGATCGCTGAGATTGACAGCGTTGTCTTAAGAACATGGATAGATGAGCGAATCAGTGCGTCATGTGCAGGTCTACAGTGAATTAAGAATCTACCCATTTTGAATAGTTAAATAGAAAGTATTTGTGGTCATCAATGCTGATATTGTGGCGGGCCATCACAGATAAATAAGTGTATGGGAAACAACAGTGATTGGTCGATGGGAACAAATAATGGTGAGTAATTGGTTGTTAGGAACATTCACCATCAGTAATTGATCAGTTGGAACAAATAATGGTGAACAGTGATCGGTTGTTAGAAAGATTCGTGTTCAGTGATCGGCTGCTGGAAAGATTCGTGTTCAGTGATCGGCTGTTAGAAAGATTCGTGTTCAGTGATCGGCTGTTGGAAAGATTCGTGTTCTGTGATCGGCTGTTGGAAAGATTCGTGTTCAGTGATCGGCTGTTGGAAAGATTCGTGTTCAGTGATCGGACGCTGGAAAGATTCGTGTTCAGTGACCGGCTGTTGGAAAGATT
>JAQQZX010000023.1:26523950-26540244 GCA_030068355.1 Notoglanidium maculatum | reverse complement strand
GACAACAGTCCATCATTACTTTAAGACATGAAATGTCTTTTAAGTAATAAAAATAAAGAAAAAAAACATTGAATTAGAAGGTGTGTCCAAACTTTTGACTGTGTGTGTGTATGTATATGTATGTATGTATGTATGTATGTATATACACACACACACACACACACACATACATACATACATACATACATACATATATATATATTTAGCTACGGACCATGGCCTGTACACCCACCATTTTCATTCTCCTATTTTTTCCCCCCAGACATTGTCTATAAAGTCATTATCATTATAATTTTGTTGCTCTTGTCAATCAGTGCTGGGTTTTGAGACACAAAATGAATGCGAGACTCTACCATGCCTGCAGCAGTGTGATGGCCTTTATACACAACCACGCCCTGATTGGTTGAATGCGTTCCTTTTGCAGGTGAAATCTTAGGAAAAATCAATCCTGTTCAGAGAAAAAATATACGTCGCTTTTTCATAGCCTAACATTCGTCTTTGATGTAAATGTGTTCACTTACGGGATAGGCGTTCGAAAAAATATATTGTCAAGTGAAAAAATCATAATGGCAAACCGCACGGTATGTATAAAAACCTAAACTCTGTAACTTGGCTGCTGTGTCACTCAGCAGTCTGGTTGTAGTTCCCTGCAGAGCATTGAGGCTGGTGACTTTCTTGCCCTTTGTGTCCTTATTCTGTCTGAACTTTGTGCCATCTCTGACGCAGTGAATCATGACATTCTTCTGTTTCTTCTCTCTTCCACTGGGATTTATGGAACTTTTTAGACTTTGACCTACATCCTCTTCTGTCTGTCTGGCACATTTCACTTTATATCTAGTGACAATTGATAACTGAACTTTGAGGAGATCCATGTACTGATGGGGTAGTAAAAGTTATTTGCCCTCTTTTTCTCTCATCATATTCTCCACCTTGGTCAGGTCATATCTCATGTCTCTCTTTATGCGGATGACATTTAGGTTTCTGCCTCCTACATCGCTGCCTGGGTGTGTATCCATGATTTACAGTTAGGCCTGGTCACTGATAAGTCACTTTCTGGTTTTTTGCACCATTTCACTTTGAACTCTGTTTATCTTGACCAATGCTGAAATCCTGGAGTGTGCTTTCATAACCTCACAGATGTATTACTTCAGAAAACTGAAAAAATATCTGATTATTCTAATCTATCTGCTTGAGTCCTCACACAAGTTCTTTACTTACTTTACACTCTTTTCTCTGGATTAATAGATGTACTAGTAGTAGTAGTAACAGCAGTCATAGTAATAGTAGTAGTACTAATTATTACTGTGATAAGTTCTAGTGTAGTAACCAGTAGTGTAGTAACTACTATTGTTAGTATAAGTATTAGTAGTAGTATAAGACGTAGTAGTTATAGAAAAGGTAGCAGTAACACTAGTTTCAGTACAAGTAGTAGTAATGGAAAACATTATAATAGCAGAACTAGCAATAATAGTACTGATAGTATAACTAGTAGTATAAGATACTACTAGTAGTGTCAGTAATAGTAGTAGGAATATTAGAACTAGTAGTAGAAACAGTAATCATAGTAATAATACCAGTACACACAGTAGTAAAAGTAGTGCATATAGTAGTAATGGTAGCAATTATAGTAGTAAAATTAATAACCGTAGCAGAAATAGTAGTAACTGTTAATAATAATAATACAGTACTGCTACTACTAATAATAATATTAATAATTGTACTAAGAGCAGTATTAACAATAGTAGTGCTAGTAGTATTAGAAATAATAGTAGTAGTACTAGGAGTATTCGAACTAGAAGTAGAACCAGTAATAATTGTAGTAGTATTAATGCTTATACTAGTAGTAATCATACTAGTGAAATTAATGACAGTAGTGCTGATAGTAGACAGCGGGAGCATTGCCAATAATAGTAGTCATAGTAATAATAATGCTAAAAGTGGTAGTACTAGAAGTAGTCAAAGTGGTAGCAATAGTAGTAGTAATAGTAGTAGTATATTTTGGAGAACTGCTTGATTCCTGCTCCAGCACAGCTGTTTAAACTCCTGAATTATTTGGAGTTTGATGTGAAGTCGATCACACTGCCTGATGTTCTTGTGTTTCTCCAGGTGGTGCAGTACATTGGTGAGATCTGCCGCTACCTGCTGTCTCAGCCTGTGCGCCCGTCTGAGCGCGGGCACCGTGTGCGGCTGGCTGTGGGTAACGGGCTCCGCCCCAGCGTGTGGGAGGCCTTCACTCAGCGCTTCGGCATTAAACAGATCGGCGAGTTCTACGGAGCCACCGAGTGTAACTGCAGCATCGCCAACATGGACGGCAAGGTAGGGCTCTAGATGCCCCCCCAAATACACACACACACACACCTAACCCTAACCCAAGAGGGCGGGGGGGGATAAATAAAGTGTGGTGCTAAACATGGAATGGAGTTTGAACATAGAATAACCAGAGAGAAAAAATTTGAGAGGGAAATTTTTTTTTATAAAGTTTAATAATAAAAAAAAAGAAAGCAGTATGCTATGCAGTGACTGTGGTATTCATAATACCCACATAACCACCGACGCAGATTACAGCATGGATGTGGTGTGTGGAATGTGTGATCAGGGTTGCCAGGTCCACAGGTTTTCCTGTTACTTTTGACTTGCATATTTGGGGAAGTATTTTTTATTGCGTTAGATTAATGCTGTTAATGTTTTGCAACATGAGTAGCAAACAGTGAATGCATAGTGCTGTATTGTAAGTATTGTATTTTCAGTATTGTAGCTATAGTAAAAGCATATAAAATAGAAGTAAACTATTTAGTGTATGAATGTACCTCTGGTGTGTCAGAAAACTGACCTATTCCTTCTCATAGTTATACTTAATGTGTGATGGTTCATATAGTAATACAAAACACGCTGGTTAATGCTTCCTTAAACCGGTCATCTTTGTTACTTTTTAGATATCACAATGAAAATGTTGAAAAAACAGTTTGTGCAGTCATTTACTGTGTGGCTACTTTAGGTGATTTATTGCTATGGCTCCTCTGTGCAGGTGGGATCGTGTGGTTTTAACAGCATGATTCTGCCGAGCGTCTACCCCATCCGTCTAGTGCAGGTAAACGAGGAGACCATGGAGCTGGTGAGGAATAAGGATGGACTTTGTATTCCGTGTCAGCCAGGTGAGTTTTCCGTCCTAAGTGGAAGTCGTAACGTGTTCCGTCAGTGGAAGGTTCAGTAATAAAAACCTCCTGGCTTAAAATTAATAAGCAAATTGCTGTTTTATGTGTGCTGAAAATAATGAGCTATGTTTGATTTAGGATGGAGCATAAATATGATTGGGAGAGGGATTTATCTTGCTGCACTGCCTATTGCATTATTTAGAACTGTTGCATTCATTTCTGAGAACAATCTGACCAAACCCAGGAGACACGGCAGACATCTTGCATACATGTACAAGGTGTACACCGCACTATAACGCTGATCTAAGACGGTTAAATCCATTCTCTCTCCGATTTCCAAAGCGAGTTATATTTAGCGCCGCAGTCAACGTCCTTCACTGTTTGGTTCTCAGGAGAACCCGGGCTGCTGGTGGGCAAAATCAACCAGCAGGATCCTCTGCGTCGCTTTGATGGCTACGCCAATCAAGAGGCCACCAAGAAGAAGATCGCCCGCAATGTTTTCAAGAACAACGACTCCGCCTACCTGTCCGGTGAGTCACCACTGACCTGTAGACCGTCACACTGCTGGTTATGGGACCTGATTGTGTTAGTTCCAGTGCACTAAGTTGATTGGTCGAGTGGCATTCCAAGAGTGATATTTAATATAAGGCACTTGTTTCACTGTGTGTGTCTCTCCGCTCGTCTGGGTTTGCTAAGAAAAATTCCACTTCCTTGTTCAAAATGGTTACTACAGTAGTAGACATAGCGACATGATCGGCAGGCATGACAAACAGTACTTTTCAGGAATATAACTTCTGACTTAAAATATGGAAGTTCGTCAGATGAGGATGGAAAGGAAGAAGGAACACAGATTTGATCAGAAGCCCCTTTAACCATAATGTACAGGTCATTGTGAGCTAGTTAGCCAGCTCGCCGACATGCTATAAAGTGAGTGTGGCTTCTTCAGGATCTGTAGTATTTCCGTCAGCAGAGCAAAAATAAATAAAATGGTTATAGTAATGTCTCGCTTAATTGTAAGAGAGAGTTGTTAGTTGTTCAGAAAGTGGATAGAAAATCTTTTCATTTTAAAGAGTTCAAATTATAGTAAATTCAAGAACAGTTTTTAAGTGTACTTTTAAAAACAAGTTGTTGTTGGGTTTTTTTTTTTTAATTAAGCATACGCATACTCTTCTCAAAAAGAATGTCTCGTTCAGAAGATATTTTTCCACTAAGCTTCTTTCATTTGAAACCTCCAGACCTGCCTGCTATGAAAGGTTTGACAAATGAACCAAACAATTTTAGGAGCATGATTAAAAATGCAAGTGCCTGTCCTGTGGCTAATTAATAGTAATATTCATGAATTTTTGTTCGTCCATTTTTTTTATCCAGCTTCTCTTGATAATTTGCTATTTAGCCTCAGAGCTGGTAACATGCTACGGCGTAGCCATAGAATTTGTGGTCAGACAGAATGTGAACAAAATGTCCCCGTTGTAGCGCGCTGAAATCTACGATATATCTATATATATATATATATATATATAATGACTCTGAAAGGAAAAGGAGCGAATGTCTGATCACACCTCAATAGATTATTGAAGCGTCATGCTGTGTCTTTGACTTCAGGTGATGTCCTGGTGATGGATGAACTGGGCTACATGTACTTCCGGGACCGCAGTGGGGACACGTTTCGCTGGAAGGGTGAAAACGTCTCCACTACCGAGGTGGAAGGAACCCTGAGCAGCCTGCTGGGGCAGACGGATGTTGCGGTGTACGGCGCCGCCGTGCCAGGTGAGGTCATTGGTTCAGGAGTTAAACACACATTCTATAGGTGATGAGCATTTTAACAAGCAGATTCCATCATGATGTTAAATGCTCGATATTTAAAATGAACTTTGACCTGTGAGAGAAGCTATTTTAGTCATTTATGAATGTGTAATTTACAGGTGTGGAGGGAAAAGCGGGGATGGCTGCTATCGCTGACTCCACAGGGAGCTTTAACTGTGAATCCTTTCTCAGAGAAATCCAGAAGGTGTTGCCTCCGTATGCTCGGCCAGTTTTCCTCCGCATCTCCCCACAAGTAGACACTACAGGTGAGTTACTGCCTCACAGCATCTAATATATCGGTACATGTTTGACCTACCTCACATTACACAAGTGTATATAGTTAATATCAGTTGAAAAGGAGCATTGGCGGAAATGGAAGGAAAAAGGATGGGGGAGAAATGTAATTGGCCTCAAACAAAGTGTGACCTCAAACAAATAATTTTTGCAAATAACTTTAATGGTAATGCTACAGTGATAAGTGATGTTTGTGCTCCTCCTCAGTTTGAACAGATCAACAGTGAAAAAAGTCAGCCATGTGGACATATTTCTGAGGTTTTATGTACAAAATGTGCTCCTTCTAGGGCATCTCGTATCCGATAAGTTCTGGCTTTCATAGCCAGATAACAATACAGATCAAGATGTAGCACATTTTCTGTCAATTTAAATATAAATACATAAATAAACCTGTTTTTTATTAAAACATCAGGAATGTAGCATTTTCAGATGATTAAAATCATATAGTGCATATTTTGATAAGGTTGCTGATAATAACAGTGCTAAAATCGTTAACGTTAGCTGTCCAGCATTTAAAAAAAAAAAAAAAAAAAAAAAAAGAGGATTGTTACGAAAACAAAACGTTTTGATCCAAACTAATACTAATAATGAGTCCTTATTTCAGACCCACATCCTGGTCTTAATGATATTGATGATGATGATTTCTTAATAAACAATATGTTTAGGAATAATACATTAGTTCTCTTTTGGGGAATACTAGTGCTATTTCACAAGTGTAGAGCAGATTGACCATTTTGATGCCGTTTTCATCACCTGCTCTGAATTATCGTTCACGTCCTGCTTGAGCCAGGACATACAGGTCGAGTTAGAAATAGTGCAGACCTTGTAATGTCTCAGTAAAGAAGCTGTGTAGTCTAGAGACTGTTAAAGTTTCATACTCTTCAGAAATCTTTTCGTGGTCGACGTGGCAATTTTATCCTCCAGTTTAATGTTCCAGCTTTCTTCTTCAGTAGCTTAATTTGACATTTTCTTAGTTATGATCCATGTAAAAACAATCTTACACTGATAAAGTGGACAAATCCCAAATGTTCCTTTTCACCGTGCTTGCTCACTACATAGGGTGTACCATAATGAGTCCTACTGTAAAGAATACAACAATTGGACATGGTATAACACTGCATCCTGAAGTGTTTTATTCCTCTTATACCCCAGGACATTTGTGTGTTTATTGATTGTCCTGCATGTTATCCAGTTACAGTTAATGTTGTGGAACATCCGGGAACAGGTTTTATTTATTTATTAATTCATATTAATCTCATGCTATAGCCGCTATAAACAGTCGCCCCCCTTTGCGTCCTCAGAAAACGCAGCTTATCGTGTTGCAGAGGAAACAGAAACGCGTGAACTCCTCTGTGCTGAAGACTTTCCTGTGTCAAAAACTTTGATACCGTTACAAAGCACGGACCCTGGAGACTCCTTCCATTAATGTTACAGAAACCAGAAATAATCTTCAGTCTGTAGTTATTATTATATTTGTAGAACCGCTTACCTGTATCATCTCTCCCCACAGGTACATTTAAAATTCAGAAGACCAGGTTACAGAAGGAGGGATTTGACCCCCGTATCACAGCGGACCGGATCTACTTTCTGAACTCCAGAGCCGGGCGCTATGAGGCGGTGACTGAGGAAACGTATAATGCCTTAGTGGAAGGTAGAATACCTCTGTGAGAGAGGATGAGGAGCAAGAGCAAGAGCAGGTCAGGTAAAACTGTGGCATTTCAGGGATCAGTTATTGAGGTGCAAAAGAAAGCAAACAGGATCTTTGCAGTGGATTATACTGCTAATATTTAGAGAGAGACAACGTTTAATGTTTAGCACTGTTTAACTGAATAACACTATATTTAAAAAGTGTTCATTTTTATGTTTTACAGCGTGTAAACCGTGCCTTTTGCATGAGACGCACATTAGGTTAAAGGGTTCCTCGACGGGACGTTCTGTTACCAGCGAAAAGCTCTGTATGATATGTTGGTTCTTATTAGGAACGGTGTGTTACATTTTGTAGAGGGAATTTCCATGTTCCAAATTTTCTACAGTCAAACGATGCCTGTGAAATGGTGTTAACTGAATGCTGAACAGAAGTATTACATCATCTGCCTGTACAAGAGGAGAAGGATTCTCCCGAACACCAGAGCCGTTGATTTTCTTACATTACGTATTTTCCTACCGATATTGTGACGCGAACACAGAACCGGCAGCACAAACGAACAAACTCCTCATTATTTTGTTTTGTCCGTTATTTACCACTGTTGTTTTAGAGACAAATCCTTTTAAGCAATACATAAAATCTCCTAAAAAGGAAGTGCATAGTTTACTTTATTAATAATGATCCATGCCTGGGTTGCCAAACACTAACATTGGTGATATTTTCCACACTGACTGTGTGTTTGATTAGCTTGTTTTTAAATGACGATAGATAGATATTTCTAAAGACATCTAATACAAAGTGCCTTAAATCTGTCCTCCCCATTCGAAGAATGATTTTATGAGAAAATAATCATCCACTAGAGAAATTTAATTTGAACATTAATGTTACCCTCAATGTTTGGGTCATCAGCACTGACAGTTGTAATGTTTTTAACATGATGTGAATGGGAATTGAGCTACAATAAACATTATTAAAAACCTGCTTTTATTGTTGACTTTGTATTGGATATTTGTAGATATTTATTAGAATTTGTAATGGATATTCATTGATTTCTGATGTCCAAAACATAATAATAAATACAATTATTTTAAATTACTTAAATATTTTTCACGATATAACAAAAATATTGTATCATGATAATTGAAGACGATTCATTCTACAATTTATTATGATATAGATGTCGGATTTACAAAACCCAAAAAAAACTGAGTTTAGTAATAGTTTTATTTAATGTCCTACAAAAATAGAATATTGAAAATAAGGGAAAATCTATAGAAAATCTTTACAATTTTAAAACTCCAAAACTAATTTTTTTAAATCATTAATTCACTTGTTTCCAATCAAATTTATAAACTCTGATTATAAACGTTGTGATATAATTTGATTACAATATCAATATTATCATATTGCTCACCTAATTTACAGACTACTCAGGCTTTAAATACTGAGCAAGAATAGTATTACACATACTAAAATAGTATTTCTAACGTTAAATATGTAGTAATTTGATTCAGTTATTGTTTTCTGCAAGTGCAATAAAATATATTTTCAAATACTTATAATAGCTTACGCTTATGCTAATAGCTTATATAATAAGTTATGCTTTAGAGGAACAGTGGCAAATCTGAGCAGATCTGATGTGGCTGAGGGCGGAGCTTATTTCTGTGGCAGGGGGAAAAACATTAAACAGATGCCTAAAACAAATATTAGGAAATTTGATTGGTTGTTTGGGAATGTTGCAAATTTTATTTTATTAAGATGTATCTTTGAAAAGACGTGAATAAAACAAAGTCCACACCTTTTAATTTGATCAAATACAGTACAGAGGGAAAAAGAACTCGTCTTCTGAGATCATGAAATCTTTAGACGTGAAATTTGACAAAAAAAAATTTTAAGGAACCCAAGTTGAATTGAATTTGAGGGAAATGTTTTTTCACATAAACACCAATGTTCCGAGTTACACTGTTTTTGTGACTCACCAATAGAGGAACACGTGGATAACACTAATACACACACTAAATATCTTCATGGTTACAATAAATGTATTTTGCATTTTGTACTAAGGGTGTGAAAACTTTTGCACTTTACTGTGACTGCATTTAAAGTTAGCATACTAAGTTAGTTAACTTAAACTAGTGAAGTTGTTACTTTCTCATGTCGGGGTTTTTTCCCCCCCATGGGTTTTGCTCAGGTCTAGTGCTCCACTTTAACATACACGCTCCCTGGAAGTACTTTGAGCGGATGTTCCTTGCAGGCACTGCAGAAGTAAGGAAACACTCGTGGCGAGATGATGTCTGTGAACGTATAGAGTGACGTCCTCTCTCTCGGGTCATAGAACGTCACCTTTGACCTGTCCATATCCAACACCACCCTGACCACGTCCGGCTGCCTGCTCATGGTTAGAGATGACCACGGTGCCGAGCAAGCCTTGTACTCGCCGTTCCTCAACCGAATAGTCCAGAACCCCTCTGCGGGCGTCAGCACGTTCTTGCCCTTCCTCTTCACCGATTCGCTAGCTACACCGATCACCCAGTAGGTGTTGTTTTTGACTTCCACCTCCCAGCTGTGTTTGCCCGAGCGGAAGCCCTCTGCGCCCAGCATCTCGGCACTGACGTCGAAGCGCTCAGGGTTGTCCGGGAGCTTGAAGATCTGCGAGCAGCACTGAAGAGTCGTCAGGTCCTCCGACAGCTTGAAACAGCTCGCTGCTGTGTTTGGGTCCAGAGTCACAGGAGCTGCACATGTGAAATGTTTAGTATAGTAAAAAGCTGAGATTGGCGGTTCCTGCAATACCCTCACTTATTTTTAGAAGTTTGACATGAAATCTTTCAAATAGATTCATTTGAATGCAACATGCATAATATTATTAGCAGTTTAGCCTTAGTGAGATATTTGGACTACTGTGAAGTTGTTGAATGCTATCAGTTGTTAAGTTAGGTCTCTCAGAAACTGGGCATGGTAATCCTAAATTAGGAGTCGGTCCTGGAGGCCCCTGAGCTACAGAGATTCGAGCTTTTCCTGCTCCCAGTCACATCTAAACCAACTTGAAAGTATAATGCAATGGAGTGGGTTTCAAAGACTGGAGTTAAGACCCTATCCTAAATGATTTGATTAGGACCTGCTTTTAGCCTTAAAGGAAAACCCTACCATTCGGGGTGTGCCTAGACATGCATGTTTGTTGGTTGGTGCTGTATTTTTGTCATGCCCATGATAAGTTAGCAGTTGCTGTCCCTCTGATGTCACAGCAAGACATTCCCTGTGTCTCAGTTTGCATTCTTAAGCACGTACACTTGCTATTTTGAGTGCATAAATTCATTCACACTGACGAGTATGGCAACATGCAGTGCACTGTGAGTACCGGAAGGTTGTACTCATAATGGTCAACATGTTGAGTGGGAAACACTGGACACTTCTCACCCTCAGAGGTCACCATCTTGGTTACGTAGAGGAAAGGGAGAGACCACCGACCTATTTTCAATCTTGTGAAAATGGTGGCTGAGGAAGCTGCAGTGATTTGAACAGTTGTGAACGCCACATTACAGAGTGCTAAATTAGCACAATAAACCTATCCGACAACAGTGTGTAGATGTTCTGGTGGAGTTACAATGGTGTTTACTATAATAACAGTCAGATTTTCCTGTTGGCGCCTAAAAACAAAAGCACAAGCTCTGCTTTTCTCACTCACCATTTTCCTGCGATGTCGTATTAATGGAAAATCCATCATGGATGGAGGGGAGACATCAGCGCAAATACTGGAATCAAAGTCCCAGAATGCAGTGTAGCTATGTGAGTTATGTCAGACGATGGGCTAGTTGGCGAACTAGGATATGATGATGAACTGCGATAATAGCATGAAAGTTAATATTGTGTGCCACTGAAGGTAACATGTTGATTATACAGATTAACATGCAAGTCGGTCAGGGAGGGGTTTTGTGCCAGATCAATAAGTTTGTCAAATATGTCTTTCTGCATTATGAAAAATTGCTCAGTACATATTTGTTTTAAAACCGCCAGACTGGAAAAGACAGAGCAGATCATTTTCAATGTAACCTGTGTGAACTGTGAAGCTAATAAATCATGCAGATTGATGGTTAGTCTCCGACTAAGGGACATTTCAAACAGGTCTGACTTGCTGTAAATTACGGTCATTCATTTTCGTTAGTGTCAGCTCTTTTAATTTCTCAGATCATATGAAACAAAAATAACCAAGGCCTAAACCAATATCCAGAACTACTGTATCCCCTATATACTTACTATATTGGATAATATTCTTCATCTTCTCCCAGATGTTGAATTTTAAAGAGCCTAAATGTTTGGCTACATCAATCAAAGACCCTGATATCATCTGTGGTTCCTGGGGTACACGCCAAGTTCTGGACATAATGGTGAAATAAACACTTGATGAATGATGGAGAATTGAATATCAGTAATGTCTATCTCCGAGCTTGAGGAGTATTGAGGGAGAGAAAACCTCCTGAAGGTCAACATACCTTTTTATGGTTTCCTTGTAATTCTAGAAAAGAATAAATAGACCTTACCAAAAAATGCATTGGTCTTACAGACACTTTATATGATGGGTTGAAAATCTCTTACATGGCCACTGGATAAAATATAAAGTCCACAATTGACTACATAAAGGATTTTACCTGGAGGAACGGGATATCCTGAGAGCTCATCTCCTTTTCGATAGACCTGATGGTGTTTGTAAGGGATGCGATTTCGTTTTCCATCTCCTCTATTTTTTCCATTATGGTCTCACTCTTCTCCGCCTCCTCTTTCTTGAGTTCAGAGAGTTTGACGGCTTCTTCTTCTCGAAGGAAATTATACAGCGCTTCAAACTCCTCTCTGATCTGCCTCTCTGCATGTTCTGCCTGTCTCTATAATAATAGCACACCATGTTTATAACAAGAAATACCAAGTTGGCCTCATTCATTAAAGAAAGTTCAGTCATGTGCATACACTGATAAATGTCAGTCAGCCATAAATTACCAAGTGTGTACATGGCAGAGCGGAGTTAGGATTAGTGATATCCACAAAACTCCATAAAAGGAAAAGCCCACAGAGAGAAAATGCAGAAAGAGTCATTGTCCATTGTTCGCCAACAAGATCCGAATGGCAAGAAAGTACCTTGATGTGCTCTGCTGTTAGATCATATGTGGATTTAACGTTCCTGAAGAACTTCAGCTTGTCCTGCAGTGGCTTCAGAGCAGTCTTCAGTTCAGCCTGAAATAGAATGGTAATGGAATTTTCAGAGAAGACTCGGAAGCTTTCATCATTTTTTTAGCCATCGGAGCGTGTTTATTTCCATATATCCAAAGCCAATGGTGCATGAGGTACAACCTCCCTGCTTGGGAATCTCATAGCTGTCATAGCATCCGTGTAAGACAAGAAGACACAGTTACAGTGATGCAAGCTCAGGTATTGCTGCCCCGGCAATACCCTGACCCGTGACATAAAGTCAAAGAGGGTAGGCACCGTCATCTAGTATGGAGCATGACGAACACTTGAGAAAGCACCGGGAATCCGGTTTCAGCTTTTTCAGGAGGCTCCCTGCCATGGCCAGTAAAAATGAAGGGATATTCTTAGTAGAGGATAAAGTATGGTGATATCCCAGCAATATCAGTTTCTGAGAAACTGAATCAAGCCAAATGTTACATTAATACCCTAATGGTTTTTCATAATGTCACTTCATACATTGGTTATTAATTAGTCATTTGCGTCTTTGCAATAATAGATCTGACACCTGGCTGGGAACTCACCCGGGAACTCACTCAAGATAGATACATGATTGAATTTTTCTTACGATATGTATGGAAAATCTTAAGCAGATATATTTCTGCTACAGGACATTTGCATTGATATATTTCTCCTAAATTGAGGGGGAATACTGGGAATACCTTGTTAACAGGCCCTTGAATCGAGATTGTGAAGCTTGCTCTTGTTCTTTCATCTAAACATACCTTACAATCTTGCGAAGCCTCTTCCAAAGAGTATAATCTATGCCCTTTGTGGCTTCCTGACTCCTTGCACTCAACACATGTAGGCTGTAGATCTTCCAGACAAAATAAGGTAAGAGATTCACCATGTTCCTTGCATGCAAAGGGGTTACTCTTGCGCCGTTCTTTCAGATAACCTTCACAGGTCTTCTTGAGTATTGTGCTAACTATGAGTTCCCCCATGGATGACGGCTGGCAGCAGAGCGGACATTCACAAGCTCCTCCACCACTCCAGCTGCTCTCCAGGCAGGATTTACAAAATCTGTGTTTGCAGAAAAGCACCACAGGTTCTTGAAAAATCTTCCCGCATATTGGGCAGGAGAGGTCATCTTCGAGGCCAGAGCGCCTGGTGGTCATTGTGTCTTTGAGAGTCCAGCTGTAATAGTGAAGTTCATATAGGGTTACTTGGCTCCACCCACTCTTCCTTGGGTCTCTACCACTTCATTCGTTATGCACTTGGAGTTGTTGGAGTCTGACTTCCGATTTGGCGCTTGATGTACTCGTCACTCTGACCTACATATTCAGTGTTTCTTCAGAAGGGGATAATACAAATGAGTTGTGTGTAAACATCAGAGTGAAACCAAAGTAGCTGGATGGGATTTACTCGAAGGTGATTATTGACTTCGTCTGGGAGGATCATGTGCGAAGACTGTTTAGGGATCATGGCAACTGATTATATTCACCCCATTAGCCAATGAATTATAAGATGAGAAGAGTGGTTTGGATAAATATAGACAGCACATGTGGGACCAAATAGGAGAGAGCCTTACACTAAAGCATGTTCTGAAGTACTAATGAGCGCCAAGCTTCAAAATTCCAGTTCTCACATTAAAAACATGTTATAATGATTTATAGTCTCACTATCCAGTGTCTCCTAAAAGAGATTTTCTTTTTCCTCAAGGTTTCTTTCTCATGTTGTTTCAGGGAGTGCTCCTCTCCACTAAGAACCACTGATTCCACCTTAAAGTATAACAATGAAGCATTAAACCCATATGATCACGCGATCATTTTCTGTTCTCCAAAACAAGCATGTGAGTGTTTCTACCTCCTTGATGCAATTTTTTTTAAATGTTAACAAGAAATTGCTGACTAATATTTATTAAGGACTTAAAAATGCTAACCTGGATGTAGGATTTAGTAATATTTATAAAAGTACACATATACAGTATAGTGTTATACATGCATCTATATAATGTGCATATTACAGATATAAACAGTTAAAGGTGCAGTTTGTCATTTTTATGGCCCTCTGCTGGATGTGAGATGAATTACGACTGCAGTGAACACGGACAAATCTCCACCCCCTCAGCTTTCAAAGCTAAAACCTTAATGAGTAACTTTTTATAGAAAGCAAAGGAAGATGAGCGACTATCCTTTGGTGGGCGGGGCTTATTTTCAAGTCAGTAAACCATAAACAGAAGCCTGAAACAAAGAAACTAATAAGGTGCATTGCACTGCATAATTGCAAATCACAATGTTTATAGGATATCTTTAACATTTTATGATTATTACAAGTCTATGAATGCTTTAATAAAATGCAGACTGAACCTTTAACTCTGGGCTTTTTCTGGTTGTTTATGATGGATACCAGTTGACTCTAGAGACACGTCAGCCAGTTAGCTCTGTACCACGGAGACACCGTACTAAATATGTCCACAAACTTGGATGTGTGCCTTCAGCCTCTGTTTTGCCAGAACTGTGTAAAACCTGAAGCGTCTATAACCATCTGCAGCGTCAGATTCAGTTACTGTGACATTCCTCGTGCCCTTTCAGCTCAAGTGCCTTGCTATTTGAGCTTTTCAGCTTTGCTTGCTGTTTATAAACGTGTAACAGTTTAAAAATAGAAATGGTAAATGTGGGGAAGCTGTTCTAATTCTGGCGAGTGACAAAAATGTCTCAGAACATCCATTCAGGTCCACAGTGTGCTGGGGTGTGTTTACGAATAATTGGAAATGATTCATAATACATTTGACGTTTTCGTTCCTTCTGTTTTCCCTTCCGTTTTATTTGATCAATAGCATAGATAAAGAATAGCATAGAAATGATTTGTAAAAACATAAGAGCAATACACATCATTTGAAACATTAGGAGCCTGTGTGACGTGGGATTTCAGTAGACCTGCAATTTGTCATGCAGTAGTTAAGGAATAAAATGCTTGGGTTGTGCTGCTATAGTAAATAACATTCGGTGAACCCTGTGAAATATCTGGTACATTCCACAAGTCACATGTTCATGTTGCATGGTTTAAATATTCTGAAGATCATAGGAAAAGAAAATTAAATTCTCTCGTACTTTTTTATTTTATTTTCCGTGATACTGCATGATGAGGTTACTCTGAAATTACAACCTTGTAAATTCTTAATTAAAAATACTTTTTAACTAAATTAATGTCCTTGATGCTTTTATGGATGTCAGTTAACTACATTTTATGTACTTGGCTAATCCAGTTTATACAATTTAAAAAAGCAGACAAAATCCTTTTACTCAATTAAGAGCAAAATGCAGCAAAGTGAAAATTGAGCTTGTCTGAAGTGGAGTAATATTTAATTGTTAAATGCATGTTTTCAAGTTTAAGGAGTAACTACACTGATTATTTATTCTTTGGTTACAAATAATTTCTATAATTTTCTGTCGGTAAACACTCGCGGTATCTCTGAAAATGTACAGAACTGTTCTTTTTTGCTCATTTCTGTGTCCTTGTTCAGCATAAAGAAGCCTCAGTCTCGCAACGAAACCTCTTAAGAAGTTCTTTGGTGAATGTAGAGGAGCAAAACACGTGACCTGGATTTAAAGCAGGCTTTAGCAGACGTCCTCCAGCTATCGAAATAGCCAAAGGGCAGGAAGCAGAAGCAAATTAGTGGGAATTATGTCATATTAAAAGTTCTGTGTCTTTAAAGGGAACACAATGAAATGTACAACAGTGTCACTAAATATAGGAGAAAGCTACATACTTTTTTAAAGAAAAGAAAATGTTATGATGTCACATGGGTGTAAAAGTCAAGTGCAGGATGTAAGTGTATATTCAGTGTCTTTATTTAAGGATCATAAGTAAATAAAACACCTCCCGTTACCAACACGCGTCTCTAAAATAAAACACCTCTCCACAATAAAACGCCTCCCATAAACAAAACACTGCTAAAGAAAAAAACACCTCCCCAACACGCTTCTCTAAAATAAAACACCTCTCCAAAATAAAATGCCTCCCTAAAACAAAACACTTTTCCAAAACAAAATGCCTCCCATTACCAACACATTTCTCTAAAATAAAACACCTCTCTAAAACACCTCAAACACAAAACACCTCTCTAAAACAAAACACCTCTCTAAAACAACACCTCAAACACAAAACACCTCTCTAAAACAAAACACCTCTCTAAAACAACACCTCAAACACAAAACACCTCTCT
>JAQQZX010000023.1:26487105-26502546 GCA_030068355.1 Notoglanidium maculatum | reverse complement strand
CTCTTTTCTGGAGCTGTGGTTCTCCGTTCTGGAGCTGTGGTTCTCCGTTCTGGAGCTGTGGTTCTCCGTTCTGGAGCCGTGGTTCTCCGTTCTGGAGCTGTTCTCTGTTCTGGCGCTGTGGTTCTCCGTTCTGGAGCTGTTCTCTGTTCTGGAGCTGTTCTCTTTACTGGAGTTGTGGTTCTCCGTTCTGGGGCTGCTCTCCATCCTGGAGCTGTGGTTCTCCGTCCTGGAGTTGTGGTTCTTCGTCCTGGAGCTGTGGTTCTCCGTTCTGGAGCTGTGGTTCTCCGTTCTGGAGCTGTGGTTCTCTGTAAGCAGTGCTGATGTTCCTGTGTCTCCAGCATCCTGGTTCTGAGTTGAATTATTTGTTGACATGTGTTTCTCCATCAGCTGCAGTCTCTTCCTCAGGAAGTCGATCTCATGTTGGCCTCGGGTCACCTCAGACAGGAGGATTTTACATTCCAGCTCCACAAGTTTACTGATCTCTAACACAGCCGCTTTGGCCAATGTTTCCATAACATCAGCTAACCGAGTCTGAAAAGCCGAAAGAGGTGTCAACATCTTTTATTCCCTGAATAATTAGGCACCAAAGATTAAATCGAAGCCGCTTATTTTCGTGCAAATGCCTCTAAAACGTGTTATACGCTGCAAAAGTTTTGCATATGCTTCTAGCTCTCAGCTCGTGACTTCCATGTTGGAAAACAAGGAAGCTCATGTGTAGGCGAAGAGTCCAGGGTTGCCAGGTCGCGTAGAAGGATGAGACATTAGTTAATCTGTTAGTCTGGAAACAAATAACCCCGTGTTCATGGGAAAAATAGTTTAGTTTGATGTCTCAAGTCTGGGATTGTTTATTGTAATTCACCAAGGATTTAAACAGCGATTAAATTGTATTCAGTTCGTGCAATCTGGCAACCCTGCATTGCAGGGCAAAAAGTTTAGCTGGTCAGTTCATCTGGTTCCAGTGTTACTGCCATCTACTGAAAAGGAGCTAAGCTATTAATAAAACATTACAAATAAAATCTTATCTTTTTATTAAAAGATAAAAAATTTCAAGTAAGTAAGTAAATAAATAAATGAATGCAACAATATAAATCTTTCTGGTGTGTGGAAACTTTGCACTTTCACATGATGCACCTTTAAATAAAAACCTAGGAAATAAAGTAAAGTTAGATAAACCAGTGTTAATGAAACAGTACACCACAATTCATACAATCCATTCAACTTAAAATAAAGTTTAACTTGTATCTATTTCTAGATATAGTTCTAGTAAACTATCATTTCAATAAAAAGTTGGAAACATGCTGTTACAGCAAAGCATCATATAGCCAAAAGTATGTGGACACCTGACCATCACAACCATATCAGAAAGCTGGAAGCACACGATTGTCTAAAGTGTCTTTGTATGCTCTAGCATTACAGTTTCCCTTCACTGGAACCAAGAGGCCCAAACCTGTGTTCATGTTGGAGTGGAAGAACTGGAGTGTCCTGCACAGAGCCCTGACTTCAACCCCACTGAACACCTTTGGGATGAACTGGAACTGGAGCCTCCTTGACATCCCAACATCAGCACCTGACATCACTTATGCTCTTGTAGCTGAATGAACACAAATCCCCACAGCCAACACTCCAACATCCAGTGGAAAGCAATACAGAAGTGTGGAGAGGTTATGTTATAACAGCAAAGGGGACATAAATCTATGTTAATGTCCATGATTTTTGGAATGGGCAACTAATGGTGTGATGACCAGGTCCACATACTTTTGGCCATATAGTGTATGATAACGTGTTGTGTTTGTAGCAAAGTTTGCTGCTATACAATTCAGTGCAAATGTGAAAAAAATAAAATAAAATTGTGCAATTACAATATACACATTACAAAAAAATGTATTAAACCCACTCTATTCAAATGTGTTTAAACATTTTAAGGATCAACACCTTTAAGGCTTTTATATTACTTGTATCTTCGGGAACGAAATTATATCTTTCTTAAATAACAGTGTTATTAGGTGAAACTACCAGATTATAACAAAACATTACTGTTAAGCTGAATTTTTATTATTTATTCCATAAATAATAAAATAGATTTATTCTAAAATTGCTTGAAATGCATCTTGGATCCATAACAGTAAGTGAGTAAACAAGTAAATAAATAAATAAACTACAGTGGTTAATCATAGTACTCAAAGCTTCATTTTTCTCCTGTAATTTCTAGAAATTTTGTGCACTGTGTTTTCATTTTTAATATTTTTTAGATTCATCCAGCATCATTACTGAAGAACACTTCCTGGATTCTTCTTCACATACGCTACATATAATATATTTGTGTTTCAACTGTTGATTTTAAGAAAACCTGGCAAACATGCTGTCAGTAAGATCCATAATATTTTGAATTTACAGTTTAATACTGTATTGTGTACCTGGTTTATATGAATACTAATAATAGGCTAATATATAAATAAACTATTTGTGCGTATTTTCTGTTCTGTGCTCATCCAAGCGTCTGTGGAAATGTTTATATACTAGAGGACATTCCCAGAGTTGGAAAAAAAATAGTACTCAGTTCTCTCAATTCTGAGAGAGTATTTACGACTCTGTGCGGCTGGGTGGGTGTGCATAGCGTTGTACTGCGCATGCGCATGAGCGGCGAAAGTGCGCGCACGTGTGAGCCGTATTTACGGTAATTCCGCTCAGCACGTGAAGGCAGCTTCAGTTCCTCAGGCTGCTGATTGGCTTTGGTCACGTCGTATGAGGAAGTAAGCAGCTGCAAAAGCCACAGTTAACTTCTTTAAAGCCTGGGAGACGGAACAGGTATTTAATAAATCAGTTATTTTATTTGGAGATTAAATACAGATCACACTGGTGAGATAACACTGTTGTTGGATATTATCTTATGTATTACCACGTGCAAATGTTATGAATGTTTGTTGTGTGTGCTTCCACTTAGATGCATCTCCTCCAGGTTTCTGAACAGACCCTACTATAACACACAGGTTTCCCCAGGGTCCTAGAGAAACCCCGTCGTCCATATTATAGTGTTTTCTTTGCTCTAACACACCTGATTCATCTAATCATCTCATGATCTAAGCCTTATTTAATTTGAAATCAGAGGTATTATTAGTTGCATAATGACTAAACTCAGACTGAGTGAATTCCTTTCTGGCTCAATCAAATACCCAATTTAAGCCTTCAGAAAACCCAACACGTGGGCGGTGTAAGTGTACCTGCTGTTATCTTCAGCAGATTTGCTCTGAGCCTCCACCATCTTGTTGTGTGCCCTTTTATTAAAGCACATCATGTCTGTGACCATGGCTTAAACTCTGAATGCTTTATAAAGTAGCATTACAGTCTAATTCATCATAAACTTTATTTCTTTTATACCACAGTGCTGCTGATTTCTCAAATCTGATTGGTCAGAAGGTGTTGATTAGGTTTCTCTAACAGCAGCACTGACAATAGTTCTGGCTGTAATTCAGATTACAGGTTATTGTTATTGACAACAGTTCATTTATTCAGTTTGGTGATTTCTCCACGTTATCTCAAACAGATAAGAATTTCTTTTTTTAACAAAGACATACTCTATATATACAATACTGTAATACTATATATAATATATTCTATGTATTAAATAGTCTATCTATTTGTTTAACATCTATCCAAGTAGTTTCTTTGTATGTTTTCTGTCATGTGAAAATCCTCTGGAAAGTTTGCTGTTTTTTAGTAACAAGACAAGGTGTGGGTTTTTGTTTTTTGTTTTTTTTTTGGTTTTTTGTCTTATTAATTTCAGGAGAGAGAAAAAAAGAGGCTGGAGAGGAAACAGCTGTTAAAACCTGCGATAACAATAGTGAGAACAGGAACTAACTTGTTTCATGGACATTTTTCAACATATTATGTAAATAGATATGGATAAAAATTCATCCTTTAATAAAATTAAATTATTTTAGCCCTCCTGTGCTACGCATATGGCCACGCCCCTACTCAATCCCACAAATGTTTTGTCATCATTGGTCTCATATCTGAGGATATTTTACACTCGTCTTCTCCCTGCTGTGATCCCAGGGGACGATGTCAGGTAGAAGAGTGGTGGCGTTTGTCTCAGCAGCCGAGCTCGGCCCGGCTCTCGCCCATCTCATTGTGTCTCGGGCTGAGAAGATGCTCAGCGGCGGCACTGGCTCTTTTTCCCTCGGCCTCTCTGGAGGAAGTCTGGTATCCATCCTGAGTAAGGAGCTGCCTGCGGTGCCGAACCTGGACTGCAGCCGGTGGCTGGTGGGCTTCTGCGATGAGCGACTGGTTCCTTTCGATGATCCCGAGAGCACTTATGGACTTTACAAGGTAACTGGGAGAGTGTGCTGATATACAGCACTCTGTCTGAGCCTCATGATGAGCCAAATTAAATTTGCATTTTCATCTAACTTCGACTGTTTAAATAAAAATGAAAACGTACTTGCATAACCATAAACAATCTACTACATCAAAAACAACTTTATAAACAAATAATGAAAAAGGCAAAATGGAGGAAATGCTTATTTACAAGTTTAGTGAGTTACAACACAACTATCTTCCTGTTACGCCACAGAACATGGTTACAAATCATAAACGGAACAAAAAGGGTTCAAATGTAATGTAATGTTACTGCAATTAGTGACAAAAGAATCTCAAGTTTGCAGATGTCTTCTGTACATAAAGTTGAGAGCAAAAGTTTGTATACCCTTAGGATACAATGAAGATAATGATGTTCCTTCATTGTTAAAAGTAATAAAAATTGCTAAATCATTTATAAGATATTAATAATGGGAGGAAAAAAATCAAATTGATATCAGTATTTTTTCTTATTGAATAAAAATGATCTCAATAAATGTTTGTATGCCCACTTTTAGCCTGGGATAGTGAAACGATTAATCGCAAACAGTTCTGATCTTGTGTTCATGTAAGAATTGTGACAAGCCTGATGGAGGCAAAGTGTTGTCACTGATCCATCCATGACTTTTTCTGCTCTTCATTACAGAACCAGTTGTTTTCCAAAATTAACATTCCAGACGACAGGGTTTTGGCGATCGAGCCGTCTTTACCAGTGCACGAGTGCGCGGAGGATTACGCCAGCAAGCTGAGTAAGGTACACCGAATAAGACACTACACCTTTCTGACATGTGTTTTAGCCTTCTATGTCAGTCAGATTTTCACATCTCCTCACGTCTCCGCAGGCGTTCGACACGCAGCAAACGCCAGTGTTTGATATGCTGTTGCTTGGCATGGGACCTGACGGACACACGTGCTCTCTCTTCCCAGACCACCCGTTATTACAGGTGAGATCTGAACATATCTGGAATCTTCTCATGGCTCTGTGAGGCCCTGGATGAGATCTTTAGCAGAATCCTGCAAGCTTCCAACGTAAATTCAACATCCATCAAGCAAAATACCATCTGTCCTGACATAGATCCAGCACATACATAGTGATGATGCATATCTGTGTTCAGTTTACAAGACGGCTAATGGAAACCAATCAGCACTAGCTAATATTAGCGAGATAGCTAATACAACAGAGCCTACAGTTTAGCTAAAGACCTCAAACCACCACACAATAACAAAAAGGTTAAGAAAAGGTCTTCTAATGAAAGAAGCAGTTTGAACCAACATCATGTGTCTAAACATTAACAGCTTACAGAATATTAGCAAGCCAGGATGGGAAACCCTGCATGCTAACTAGGACACTGTTGTGTTAAGATAACTACTGTTAATATTAAATAGCACAAAGTTCATTGGACTCAACTTTTATAACAACATCTAACTTTCTCTGGTAGGCCGTGTAAACTCCACAGTCGACTTTGCACTGCTCCTGAAGTGCACATTGTTGAGCATAGTGAGAGTAACCGCAAGAAGGCTTAAAAATGCACATGTGACTGATTCTGTGATTGATTCAGTATTATGATTTTTACTATACTAATTATAAAGATTATGGAAATATTTATATAGAAAGGGACTTGATTGTATTTTTTTTTGTTATTGTGTCAGGCAGGCAAAGGATGCAAGTGCAGGGAAATCTTTATTAAACAGCAGATCGATAAAATCCTAAAAGCAATTGTGAAAGGCAAGTTTGATAAACAGGCTATGGTCAAAACACTCAGGAGACGAGACTAATCAGGGCTATGGCTGTAGCGAAGAGCCAAGAAACAAGTGGTTAGGCATTAACTACAACTTAATGCTTCACAAACAAACTGAACAGACAAAGGAACTTAAATACTGTGACTGATTACCAACAAACTCAAAACAGGTGAAACCAATCAACATTCAGGATACTGTGAGGTGCAAGGGCTGATTGGAAGTGTAGTGCAGGTGCTCAGTGACGTGGATGTTGCAAGGGTGTCCTCTGGCACTGACATGACATGTTGTAAGGATTGATTTTTTTTATATATACTTTTTATATTTAATATATTTGCCATCTAAGTGATTTAACTGACTAAAAAAGCTGAGGTTTTGTCATGTTTTTTTAGCTATGTATTTTTTCCTGTTTTTTATTTTTTTATTTTTTATGTTTCATGTAAAATAAAGCTTTTAGTTTTTAAAGAAAAGTGCTGGATGGGTCTCAGTACTGGCTGATAGTCAAGGTTTCAGTTTCAGTATCAGTACTGAAAACAAAGAGTATTATTATGCCATCTCTACTGATTATACCTTAATAAAATTCATTTAAAGATCCAGAAAACGGATGAATATTTTGTTGAGGAGTTTACACTTGTATTATAATCTTGTCTCAGGTCTTATTTGAAGGCTGCCATTATTAGTGAACCTCTTCAATCCAGTCACATTGCCTACACATTCAGGATGAGTTAGATGACTAAAGTCTGTCATACATCATCTACACAAACTCTAGAAGTACATAAAGTTGATGTAAAAGTCTGCTTGTGATTTATGTTCCAGGAAAAGCAGAAGACAGTAGCTCCAATCAGCGACTCGCCTAAACCGCCGCCTCAGAGGGTCACCCTCACGTTGCCCGTGGTTAACGCGGCCCGCTGCGTGGTGTTCGTGTCCACCGGAGGCAGCAAAGCCTCAGTGCTCAAGGCATGTATAAAAATGGATGTTTCACATGTCAGTTCTGCTTTATTTCTGCAAGGAGGAGGAAGAAAAGCTGTAATGAGGAAAAAACCATATGCTCTATATTGAAACTAAACTTCTGCATGCACTTTTCCTTCCTTCTGTTTTTCTCTTGACCTTCACAGCAAGTACTGGAGGGTGGAGACGACCCGGTCCTGCCTGCAGCCCTCGTTGCCCCGACCCAGGGCGAGCTCTTCTGGCTGGTGGATGAACCTGCGGCAGCCTCCTTAACACTTGATGTGGAACGACCAGGACCTGGGGCTAAACTCTGAGCTCAGAACAGGAACTGGTTTTACTGTTAACTGATCATCAAGCTGTATTATTTGCATAAAATAAAATTTAAAAATGTGATATATTGATTAATTTTGTGACTTAAAAGGTTATACATTAGTTAACGATGCTTGACTACATTATTGTCAGTAGATATGAGGAAAATGGCTTAAAATTAAACAATGAAAACTTTTAAAACTGTATTTAAAGTGCATTCTGTTGGCTCAGAATCGCACAAAGTTTGAATCAAAGTAATTCATTCAGGATGGTGTGATGAAGTGGAGTTACTGTTAACACCCCGAAGTTTATTTTCTTATAACCGCACGTCATCTTAGACCTCAACAATTGACCAATGACTGAAAATTTTAACTTGTTAATGAGAGACGTGTATTTTTTCTTTTTAATATTAAATTTACGTTGTAATGTTGCGGAACAGCCACAAAACATTTGTTCCCTCGTCATCCTTTCTTTTTTTTTCTCTCTCTCTGAATTTAATAAGACTTTTTAAAGCTCGTCACGTTACCAAGAAACCACAAACAGCAACAAAAACAAAAAAAACCCTCCATGTCCTGAAAACTTTCCTTGGTGGAAAACTGTCTGTTACAAAGTGCTGGCACTGGAGACTCCTCCCATCAATGTTAAATAAAACGGTTCCTGACAGAAAGCATCAACAGTTATACATATTCTTTGTTAAATAGTACAGCAGGTTTATTAAATAGTAGGATGTACAGTACTGTGCAAAAGTCTTAGACACCTTGTTTTTTATTTATTGCAAATTTTGTTAGATATTTACGAATTCTGCATTGCTGAGTCAGCACAAAAACATGTTCGATTTCCAAACATTACTTTTACAAAAAAAATAATAATTTGTATTCGAACAATGTTTGTATGTCAGTAAAGGAAGCAGCATGTTCTGTAAGAGACCACTTGTTAGACAAAAACCATAATTATGGTTCCTGGGTTTTAATAAATAAATAAATATGTATAAGAGGCAAGTGTGACAGTCAAAGTCTCCAGAAGAACTGTGACAGATTCTTTAAGATGCTCAGTAAAACTTAACAGCTCATTTCCTCATAAAACTGCACTAATTGTACCTGAGACTACTATTTAAGAAAGAAAAAAAAGCAAAAGGATCACCACACCAAATACTAGCCCAAACCCTAGGTTTAATTTATTCTGTTTAATAATCATGTGACTTCATTCTTTTTGAGGTCATCCTTGAGGCATTTCCTTGCACGTGCCCAAGACTTTTGCACAGTACTGTATGGTATGTGGAGTGTTAAAGTCGCTTAATATATTAATATAAACTTGTGATTTGTCGTGAAGCCCGAACTACTTCCAGAGCTACTCTTACAGAAAATATATATAAAAAAAAAACCCAACCCAGCAGCTCAGTAATGTCTTCTCCAGTAAACGTGAAACCGGACGGGGCCATTCAATTCCTCCCCATGAAGGCCCTCCCCTTTAATGCTGGATGTGACGTGCCCTTTAAGAGTGTAGCAGCTGCAGTGTTGTCACTGGGTTGAATTTTTTTTGTCGGTCGACTTATTTTACCCGAACCTCCTAGAAGCAGCTTTGAGTCTTTGAGTTCGCTTGATGAACAACGTTTAAGTCTTCCTGGCTACCAGGTAGTGTGTGTTAAGGGCACTTCTCGGCGGGCCTCGGCGATGTTCGGGGTTGTTTTGTGTCTCTTGTGTTTGCTGTGCATTCCCGGCCCGGTTCTCGGTTACTTTCCAGAAGAGCGCTGGAGTCCTGAATCTCCTCTTCTGGCTCCGAGGGTCGTTATTGCGCTCATCTGCCGAAATTCGGCCCATTCCCTGCCTTATTTCCTCGGGACCATTGAGCGCTTGAATTACCCGAAGGACCGCATTGCACTTTGGTAAGACATTTGTTTTCCAGGATGTTGCTAATTTTCTGAAGCTCAACTCTTATTGAGCGCGAGCGCCTGTGATATGCAAATGTGCTTGTAATAAATAATCCGCAATATGCAAATGAAGTTCTACTAGTTCATCATACACCAGATGTGTTTCTGTGACTGTTTAAATGTAAAAGTTATTAACTATTTAAAAAAAAAAAAACTCAAATATTGGAGACGTGTTTTATAGCTCAGATAAAAACCCTAATTTGGCTTAATTTTACTTAAGGAATAATCTGCGGTATGCAAATGAGTCTCTAATAAGTAATCCGCGGTATGCAAATGAGTTCTAAAATATTCCGCGGTATGCAAATGAGACTCTACTAAATCTTGATACCGCCTCAGAAGTATTTCTGTGACCGTTATTAAGTATTAAAACGACGAAGAAGGTTTCGGCTGGGTTAAAACCCCTAATTTTGCTTAATTTTACTCAAGAGATAATCTTTGATATGCAAACGAGTCACTAATAAATAATCTGTAGTATTGAAATGAGTCTCTAATAAATAATTTATACTATGCAAACGGGTCCATAGTAAATAGTCTGTAATATACTAATGAGTCTCTAATACATAATCTGTGATCTATAAATGAGTCTCCAATAAATAATCCTCAATATGCAAATGAGTCTCTATAATAATCTGCATCATGCATATGAGCCTGTACTAATTCTTCATACCACCCCGGAAGCATTTCTGTGACCGTTCTAATGTAAAAGTTGTTTACTCTTTTTGAAAAACAACTAACAGATGGTGAGTGAAAAGATGAAGAAATTTTCAGCTCAGTTAAAAATTCTAAGTTAGCTATAAACACTTGTCCCTCACCATCCTTTCTTCTTTTTTTCTCTCTAGAAAAAAAACACAGCATGCCATCCATTCATTATCTATACCACTTATCCTTGTAGAGTCGATCCTAGCAGATTTATCACAGACGACACTCACGTTCACAACTATAGGCGATTTAGAATAGCCAGTTCACCTGCCTTTGGGCTGTGGGAGGAAGTCATGTGACCAATAATCTCCGTCAATCCCATGACAGAAAACTAAAGTTAGTGCTTTACTCCTGACTGTTACAAAGCACTGACACTGTAGACTCCTTCCATAATTGCGATAGTAAACACCTCCTTATCAATGATTACAACCATACAAGTTCCTCTGTAAGTTGTTTCTACAAAAACAATAACGTCTTAGAACGAACGCATCAATATAAACCTGCGATGTGTAGCTGCACTACTGTCAAAGCTGAATCGACACCTTCTGGCCTATCAGGTTTGAGATTTGTCCGTATTTGTGGTTTAAAGCTCCCCTGCATTCACACAATCCAACAAATGCTTGCTCCTGACTTGCTAATGTAGTATAATTACAACAGTATCTCGGTCTGTGAATAACACGTGAGCTCTAAGTCTTTGAAACGCATCTGTGATGAGAAGCAAAATCAGTGCGTGTGTGAAACTGTGTGTGGTGTTTGTGCTAGTTTGGGTTCAGGCAGTACAGGTATAGGCCTGCTTCTGTCACACACACCTCACGAGTTTCCTCAGGGTGAAGACACACTGCACACGCACACTGCAGAGGTTATTTGCTGCCATTTCACACTCAAAAGTCTGAATATGAACAGTTTCCCTGAACTGAAAAGCAGTCTAACTGTTTTTTTTTTGTGTGTGTTTTTTGCACTGAGGGAAAATATTAGTTTTAATGCCATTCCGCCCACGGTTGGAAAACCGTGTGGAAAAGTTACCAACTCTGGGCTTCAGATCTATTATCTGGATTTCAGTAGGACTCGGTTTCCTTATTATAATGTTTTCATTTGGCACAAAACTCCGTGCAAATCAGAGCAAAGACGGAAAAGGGTCTCAAAGCAGCATTTAAAAAAAAAAAGACAGATTAATAGATAATTTGTTTTCTTAACAGTGTAATGCGGAACATTATTTTGATAGAGATCATACACTATACAGGCCTAATATTTGTTCATACTTGGCTAATCTTTTTTTTTATATATATATATATGTATATGTATATGAAAAGCCTGCATATTTAAGCAGTTAAAATGATCAATTCTAATGCAATGCACTTTTTTTGGAAATTCGGAAAATATCCACTCATGGGCTGCTAGCTGTCTATTCTGTCTGTATGCTGAGAATAATCTGGTGTTCGAACACAGCCCTGGCTCTGTAAACGGGGAAAGAAGAAAGTCGCTCAGACCGAGCCACATAACACTGTTCCAGCCAATCAGTAACAAGGGGCGCATTCCAGCCATTCACAGGACCGGGGGTAGGGGGGTGGTGTTCGTGTTCATGAATTTGGGGGCGGAGCTTCTGAAGTAGCACTGAAAGGAGGTGTGTATTTGTTTTGGAGTTGAATTCAATATCAACAATCTTTCTGCAGAATCGCTGACCGCACCTTTAATTGTTAAAGGTTTTGCTCTGTGCCAGTTCGGCGATGAACACCGAACCATAAACGCTACTCTATAATGCTAATTTATTCCCAAAGTAATTTCTACATTGTCTTTTTTTCGTATCAGCCCGCACTACTGTTTTAGGAAATTATTCAACCTTCTGACTAATCAGATTCGATAATTCACCAGCGCTTTTGTATATAATTAGATAAACACAAGGCAAACAAAAGAGACATGTTCATAAACATACAGGGGCCTAGTTGCAGCAACTCTGGTGTCCATTATCGGAGGGGTACCAGGACCCAGAACTGAAAGGAAATGCGGAGGGATTGCAAACATCTGTTCAGCAGCAGCAGCTGTGTATTCACAAGGGACAGAGCAAAGAGAAATGTACAAAAGCTGCTTAGAGAACGTGTTTCCGTGGAAATATGCTGGAAGTGTCTTCGTAGAGCCCTGTCTGAGCCTGTGCTTATCATAATAACTGCATGTTTGATCACAGTGTGGATATTAACATAAAGCACTCCACTGCCTAAAACACATTCACTGGTATCCATCATGCTTTCTGCTGAATAGATTAATCGGATTGTCATCGCTGAAGACATGTGAGACAGTGTTCCTGTGACATGCTTGTAGACTAAATGTATATACTCTGATATTCTAGTAAACACTTTTATAAGAAAATAATCAACGAAGGTGTGCTGTGATGTGAGGCCTGATAAGAAGCGGGTCATTTATGCTAACTTTATGTGCAATAAAAAAATGTCCGTTTCAAAAGTTGGCATGTATGTTAAGCAGTATATCCACTAGAGGGCAGCTCCGAGTCTCTAACGACAACAAACATAGCGATGGTGAAGGTTGTTCTGTAACAATGGTGCATGGGCAAAGTATCATCATATAGATGTTTAAAATTTGAAGTTGATACTTCATCGATTTTTTTTTTTTTTTTTTTTTTTTTTTTTTTTTTTTTTTTTTTTTTTTTTTAAATGCTTCAAAAAGATCTGCCATTTTTAAAATTTCTTTATCGTCTCTCGCTTGAACTATTGGTTACACCGCCAACACGAGTTCCACTGGTACTGCTCCGTTTCGTCGGTGTTCATGATTCCTTTCAGAAAATGTTCAGAATGTGAATGCAGCCAGGCTCCATCCGTATCCATGTACATGGTTAACGTCGAACGTAAAGGAGCCTTTACTGTTAACACCGCACAATTCTTCTATAAAATGTCTCCGTGTGTTGGTATTGTTCTGGTATAAAAAGACAAACACTAACATGAGAACAAAATGTTGTACTTTTTTTTTTTTTTTTTTTTTTTTTTTTTTTTATGGGTTACTTAATACTTGTATTCAATATTGTGGAACATCCACAGGACAAGTTAGTTCCTGTTCTCACTTACATTATAGCAGCTATAAACAGTCCTTCCCTCACCTGCCTTTTTTTCTTTCTATCATGAAGTCAAGTAGACAAAAAATAAACCCACAGTTAGGCACGTACCTGACCGCTCTTCTGTCCTAAAGAAGGAAAAAAAAATCGTACCTCAAAGCGCTGACACTGGAAACTCTTACCCATGAAGGTTAAATAAACATCTCACAGAAAGCTTCACAATTTCAATGGTTACACGTTTTTCTTAGTTAAATAACACACTTTTTAATCTGTTTATGTCGAGTGTTTGCCATCAGATTCCTGTGAATGAGTTCGAGAACAAGAGCATTAATAGAAACCTGTTATTTGCATCTACAGCCAGCGCTTTTGTTAAAACCCGCATCGTACGCTTTTTGAGGAATTGAATCATTTGTTACGCCTGAACTAATTTGCATACATTTTAGAAAATCTCAATCCAGGCAGTATTGGTTTGCTGTTGCCAGAATGATATCTCTGTAATTTGACAAACGTTTGGTACAGAAGAGTTGCCTAAAGATCCTGGCATCCAGCAGTATCATGCCATTTAATTTACAATACTGCATTTTATTATATAATATAGTTTATTAGGGGAATGTTTATTAATGTTCATATGCAGGAAAAGCAGACCAGACTTGATCTTGGGGGGAAAAAGGTTCTCAATAGATGTACTGCACCAAGTGTAATTTATTTAGTGGATCACTTTTTGTATGTTAAATGAGTTTAAAGTTACCCTGTGTTTTCAGGTTACAGTTACAGGTTCTGAAAGCCAGTATATTCGTGTCCTTTTTTTTGTCCTGCCTGTAAATGGACAGCGGTATCAGTTACCAGCACAGGTGGCTCGAGGGTAAACGAAAAGCCGTTCGAGCATTGAAGTGAAAGAAAGGCCTGTTCAAGGCTGTTATTTAAACACATCACATCACACCACACTGTCTTTTCATTGCTTACATTTTAGAGAAAAGCAGCAATAAACACTACAGGACCGGAGATGTGTTGCCAGATTACCATTTCACGTAAAGAAATTAAGCAGGCGTTTTTTTGGGGGTTTTTTTTGCAGAGTTTGTGTGATTAAAGCCATCACCAGAGAGGAGTTTACTGTTCAAATAATATTTATATATTTTTATATATTTGATGGCAAAAACAGATCCAGATCCAGTTGTCTAAAAACGGTCAGAGGTAAAGTGACTGGAAAGGCTTCAGGACAGACGAGTTTGTGCTTTGCGTTTTATCAGCAACGCTGATTTTTAAAAAAAAAAAATTTTCTGCCTTAATAACTTTTGAAAGAGAGGAAAAAAGAGAGACTGGTGAAGGATCGAATGCTTGTAACTGTTCTGAAGTAAATCGGACCACCTCGCGGTTGATTATATTCCTAGAACAACAAGCCCCTTTATAGTTTATTGTTGAGCCCATGGCTAAAAGGTTTAAACGGGAGGGAAAAAATCCCTTCTGATTACTGAGCAGTTTCATTTCCCCTGTGAGGCGGGGTTTTTTTTTTTTTTTTTTTTTTTTTTTTTTTTTTTTTTTTTTTTTTAAAAAGGCTTTTGTTACTCAATTCAAAGAGTACGTTTCAGAGCACAGTTATGTTCCCCTTTGTGTATCGTAACTGAGCTGCAGTTCTAAATATCTTGAGAAAATGTTATTTTACACCAGGTTTGGCCTTTATGCAGGATAATACCCACCTGTACAAAGGAAAAAGAGCCGATGTGACTGCACTGATTACGTCTGCAAAAATGCTGTCTATTCACAAAGCCTTAAAGTGCTCATGCAAATGCAAGTCATAACGTGTCTAATTTCATGCTGCACAGGGTTGCGACTGATCATAATGCAGACAACACGACGTATATTCTCCGAGATTGGCTCGTCAGCGTGCAGACTCTGTACCATTACGTGGAGTGGAGACCTAAAGAGGAGCCGAGGTTTGTAATACAGATTGCTTATTGTGAAGCAATGATTGATAATTCTCCTATAAATACCTAGGTCATGGGAGACGATGTAAATGGCCGATTAAAGCGCCGTGTCTGCATTTGTTCTCAAATTCATCATATAGTGTGTAGACTTCAGGTATTGTGTTGTCAAAATAAATAGTTCACTATATTATTGCTCCAGTGTATAACTAGTGCACACTGCCTCTGTAGCTGGATATTTACTTATCAGCAGAGACGCCATAGTGACCGACCTAATATATAAATAATTATTTAACTATTGAGACAGGCAGACACAGAGGCCACGCCTCCTTCACTGAGACTGACTGGTTCCAAGGCCACGCCTCCTTCACTGAGACTGACTGGTTCCAAGGCCACGCCTCCTTCACTGAGACGGACTGGTTCCAAGGCCACGCCTCCTTCACTGAGACGGACTGGTTCCAAGGCCACGCCTCCTTCACTGAGACGGACTG
>JAQQZX010000023.1:26472079-26483466 GCA_030068355.1 Notoglanidium maculatum | reverse complement strand
TGTGTGTGTGTGTGTGTGTGTGTGTGTGTGTGTGTGTGTGTGTGTGTGTGTGTGTGTGTGTGTGTGTGTTGAATGTGCGCAGGTGTTCATGATAAACCTGCAGCGTCGATCCGATCGGCGAGAACGCATGCTCGGAGCGCTCCGTATGCAGGGGATCGACTGCAAGATCGTAGCTGCTGTCGATGGCAAGTACGTTGGTTTTCCCGACATTCTTGAAACAGCATGTTACCAAAGCAGAGAATTGAGGTTTTTTTTAGTGCAAAACTGATTCAGGAAAAAATGTATGATTTAGCTGTGGCTTTGGACCAGTCGTGTCTGTGATTAGATGATGACAACATGGATCCTGTATCCCCAACCCCTGTGTGCCATACTTTTTAGCTTGCTAACAAACTCATGACTGTGTAGACTTTGATAAGACTTTGACTTTGAGTTGAGACTAAGATGGCAAAATCCCATTCATTTCATTTTGTGAAATATACAGGAGTCGTTAACTAGCTGGCTAGCTAATAGAGATAGTAGTAGGGCATGGGGTGTTTGCAATTTGCATATTGATGCATATTCATAGATCATGACACATTCAGAGGGTATGGGAGTTGAAGGTAATTTGCCTAAGTAGGCCAAAGTTGTTAAAATTACATCCTGCTCCTTCAAAAAATTTAAAAAGTTCCTAATTTATCGCATTATAATTCCAACATTTTTCTCAGAGCCATGAACGTAAGTGAAATCCAGAGTAAGGGGATCCACATGCTACCAGGCTACAGTGACCCGTACCACGGCCGGCCTCTGACTAAAGGAGAGCTGGGCTGCTTCCTCTCTCACTACAACATCTGGAAAGAGGTACAAAGCTGCTGTGTACAAGCAAAACGTCCGTATCTGTCACACTGTACGTGTTTCTGTGTGAAGTGTTAACTGATTTAACACTGGGTCTTGATTGACAGATTGTCGACCGTGGCCTGAATACCTCGCTGGTGATCGAGGACGATCTGCGGTTTGAGATTTTCTTCAAGCGGCGCCTGAAGAACCTGATGAGCGAGGTGGAGAGAGAGGGACTCGACTGGGACCTGATGTGAGTTGAATGATTTTGCAGAAACACTTACAGGCACTCGAGAGGGTTTTTGTTTGTATAAGAAGGGTCTCCTTTTATTTATTTATTTATTTATTTTTTAAAATCTCAGTTACATTGGGAGAAAGAGGATGCAGGTGGACCATCCTGAGAAAGCCGTGCCAAACATACACAATCTGGTGGAGGCGGATTATTCCTATTGGACGCTGGGTTACATGATGTCATTACAAGGAGCCAAAAAGCTGCTGAAGGCGGAACCGCTGAGCAAGATGCTGCCTGTGGACGAATTTCTTCCTGTTATGTTCAATAAACATCCTGTGTGAGTTTTAGAGCACACACACATAAACACACAGAGGTTCACTGCACCAGTTTCATGGACAGTAAAGATGAGTAATTATTTTTATAAGCTAATGACTAACTTCCTTCGGGGGTTTTGCTTTTTTCAAATTACAGAATCAGGGTGTTAAGAATGAAGACTAGAACACACACACACACACACACACACGTACATACGTTATAGACACTGTTCCTAGGAAGTGCTGTTTGTGTATGTGAGAAATTCTGTTTTTGTAAATCAGTCTCTTTTATATTTCGAGTACATACTGAGTCCATGAAAGCCGTCATCTGTTTGTTTGCTTTTTTTAAACTGATTTTATTAGCTATATTAACATGAAGTCTTTGGGTATTTTTAGTCATTCTTGTTTATGCTAATGCTAGCCAGCATGAGCTAATCTAGCAGGAATTCTGAGTCACCTTTTTCTGGAAATTATCTAATATTCAAAATCTTCTCCCTTAACCCTAGCTAGCAAGCTAACATAAACTAACCTGACAGGATTTTCATTCAGGAAGTCATTCACAATCTTTACTGCTAACGCTAGCTGCTTAATTAGCATTGATTAAATTGCTTGCAGGTGAAGTGATTGAAGACTCTTTCGTAAATGCTAATAATAATCTGCTCGCACTAGCCAGCTTGTTAACATGATCCACCAAGACCAAATTTCTGAAAGCGTTTCAAAATCATATGTATACATACAGTATTTCTAATTTCCACTGCTAACGCTAGCCCACTGTCTAGAATGGGCTAACCTGACAGAAGTTCATATTCCTCACTGGTAATTGTGGCTAGTTGGTTAATATAAGCTAATCTGACAGGATTTATGGAGCATTTGAATCTGTATTAAAATAATTTGTTGCATTTGTAATTGTTAATCTGCATGGCTAGCTAACATGCGCTAATCTGACCGGATTTCTGAGAGAAAAGTCGTGTACATAATTGCTCATAATTGTGACTAGTAATGGGAAGGTGGATTACTAGAAAATAAATTCTGAGAGGAATAGTGTTCAAATGGGGTTCATTTTTGTTTTTGTTTTTTTGTTATTGTTTTTTTTTAATCTGTAGTGGCAAACTTGATCAGACTAAAAAGGGATTTAGATTCAAGATGGAGGTTAAACTGTCTGTGGGATCCTTCCGTCCAATTTCTGTAGATAAAATAGCACAGATACAGTGTCGGGGAAACCATGTATGCACCTCTACTGTAGCTATAGATAAACAGTGTTTTCTTTTAATTAGCTACATTAGCCTAGTAGCCTCCGTGCAAACGCTGGCTGCTTTTGAGTGAAGAGACCCAATTGTGTACGTTTGATTTTTATTTTTTTCCCCCACAAACTACTGTTTCATCTCTTGCAGCTCAGACTACATGGAGCAGTTTGAGACGCGAGACCTGAAGGCGTTCTCAGCCGAGCCCCTGCTGGTCTTCCCCACTCACTACACGGGCGAGCAAGGATACATTAGTGACACTGAGACGTCCACTGTGTGGGACAACGACACCATGCGCACAGACTGGGACAGAAAACGCTCACGCAAGACTCACGAGCAGGACGAGATCAGCACAGAGGCTCAGAACTCGGACGTGCTGCAGTCTCCTCTGGACAGCACTGCGAGAGACGAGCTCTGAGCCACGCCCTATCCAGAGAGGGAGGAAATTCTCCAGAGAATCACATTTTTTCAACATTACCAAACTGTTTGTGCCATTTTGACTGACCAAAGAAAGACTTTTAAGTGTTAGGTTAAATTCCTAAAGTGATAGGGTTTTTTTCCTAATTCTAATCCTCTGTGTCTTCAGTTGTTTGAGATGACCATGTGACTGTGATTAAGCACTCTGTTTCCTTTGACTGAGGCTTTTCCCTCCTGCTGTAGTCCACTTATTTCAGTCCTAAAGCTGATGACAGACAAAAGTCATAGATTTGGTTCATGTGGCACCATTTGGTTCTATTAGTACTATTAGTGATGTTAGGACAATCATCTTTTTTTTAATGCATGATGATAAATCTCTTTCTTTTTTTTTTTTTAATACTATATTGTCCATTTACGCATCCGCAGGGGGAACGCATGTTTGTGTTATCGCATTTTGTGTTTCATCACCATCTGTACAAATGTATCGTCATGAAAATGCCACAAAAAGTCTATCCTGAGAAGCGGCAGTTGTACATGCATTTGGTTTTTACAGCTAAAATGAGCGGATACGTGAAAGAAGCAAATTGTAATTGAAGCAATCCCTTTGAGTCGCAATATTGTGCACCTGATACGCCTTAAAAATGTAAATGAAATAACACTCCAGATTGATACAAAAGGTTGTAGTGTGGCTTTTAATGAGGAACATGTGTTGACTGTTGCATAGTAGTTCTCAGTGCTCACAGGTTTATTTTATTCATGAGAGCAGTAATCATTTCCTTTATGAATCCTCAATTTCACATTCTAACCAGCTGTACACCTGCTCATTCATACTATTATCCAATTAACAGCCAATCGATGGCAGCAGTACAATACCTAAAATCATGCAGATGCAGGTTAAGAGCTTCAGTGTTCACATCAGACATGAGAATGCAGAAAAGTGTTCACTGTGACTGACCATGGCATAGTTGTTGGTGTCAGATAGGCTGGTTTGAATATTTGAGAAACTGCTGATCACACAAAACACTCTCTGAAAGTAAACAAAAAATTCCAATGAGCTGCAATTCCGTGGCTGGAAGCACCTTTTTGATGGGGTTTGAGCAGAATTCCTAGACTGGTCTGAGCTGACAGAAAGGCTACGGTAACGGTTTTTCCAATCCTCAACTGTCCAGTTTTCAGTTTGTGCCCACCGTCGTGTCATATTCCTGTTCTTGGCAGAGAGGAGTAGAACCTGATGTTCTCCGAGATGCTTTTCTGCTTACCACGGTTGTAAAAAATGATCCGGATTACTAAAGCCTTCCTATCAGCTTGAACTGGTCTTCATTTACAGTTACAGATCTGCGAATCTGAATATGGATTTGTGGCTCTTTTCATTGTGTTTATATATAATTACTTCTGACAGAAAAATAACTCCATAATTTGTTAATTAGAGACTTTCTGACATGGAACGTGCCTCTTTGTGGCAACGCCTTGCTTGAATTTAAGGTAGTTTTACATCTCCAGCTGTAATGACAGTGTGAATGGGCCAGCAAGCCTTTATTCCTGCTCCTACACCAGCACCGTGGCTGTCTACCCTCTCTTTATGGTTAGAGTAGCTCACAATTAAGCTAAATGAATCCAGCTGGCACACTTTAAGTTAGGATTTCTGCGTTGAGCATGTGTGTGCATGTATGTGCATGACCCATCTGCTATAACACAGGACAATAATATTTGTCCTCTAATAGCAGTTAAGGTTCAGGACAAGATATAACAAAGAAACCAATGGACTACTGAGTGTGCAACATAATTACACACTAGAGGTGGATTTGAGTGGGTTGAGTGTTGGAGTGGATCACAGTTATACTGCGTTTCTTGCGTTTTCCTTAACTCAACATGTGTTTTGTGTTCTATAAGGAATAAAACACTTATTTTTGTGCTGTTCTAGGGAAACGATGAACATGGTATGAAGATAGTTACTGTTACCATGACAAAGTTTATTTTCTTATAACAGTATTTCCCATATTATTTTATTACTGGTTATCTCTTTCATGCAATCGCAAATCATGCATGAAAATGCAATGTGATTATTGTAAAACTCTTTTAGCTAAATGTGTAATACCTGTATTACCCACTAGAGGTCGAAAAGGGTAATATGATGATCAGGCCATTATGTCCTTTCCTCTGAGGTACACTTTGTAGTTATATTGTATGTCTGTAATTTAATTTCTCCCTTCTTAAACCATAGACGAGATTGGTTGTAATGTGGTGTGGGATCAGTTGTGGTATCTCAGTTCCTTCTTTCTGTGGAAATAGCTATATTCTTTCTGGCAAATAGTTTATCATGCAGTAAAGAACCCTTATGTAGTTCAACATTAGTACACTTTCAGGGGTTAATTTGTGTCCTTAAGTGGGGGCAGACATGCTGGGCACCACATCTCACACCAATACATCAATCATATGAATAACAGCAGATATGCTCGGTCTTGGATCTTCATTCTTGTGCCAAATTTTCCAGGAAGAAATGCACCATTTTCAGGTAAGCGGAATCTCTTTGGCATTATATAAAAAAATCTTATATTACTTGTAAAATGCTTGTCTTAGTAACAGTGTTAATCCCACACTGCCAAATACCATGCAATCTGAACTCGTAGGTTTTCAACCACCAATCATGCTAATTAATAACAGTTAGGAAGTGATGATCAAAGCCTATTATGCTTAAAAAAACTTTTGTTTCCTGTTTCATATGCAAACAAAATGAACACCATCCAAAATGGTTTCCAGAGCGGCCTCACCAAGACCAAACCTAACAGTGGTGTGTAATTAATCTGCACTTTATCCCTGTAATTGTGTACATACAACCCCTTGTGTGTCTTATCTTGCACCGTGGTCCTGGGAAACTGTGTCTTGTACCACTCTATATTCGTGTATGGCTGGTGTGACAATAAAGTCCCACTTGACTTGACCTGATTGCTTTCAGAGTCTGACTTAACGATAAATTCTTAAACTATTTATCACTATCCGTCCTAGATCATGTCATCTGGGGGGGCAGGTTGGGGCCAGTCATTCTGTTAGAGGGGCCAGTCTGACCAATGCATCCATATGTAATTGTTTAACATCTAATTTCAACATTTGTCACCCCTTTGTTGTTATATTGTGCTCCACTATTTTGGGAAGCCTTCACACTTGATTTTAGAGCGTGGCTGTGGGGATTTGTGTTCGTTCAGCTATAAGAGCGTTATTGAGGTCAGGCACTGATGTTGGGTGGGGAAGTTTCAGTTCCAGTTCATCCCAAAGGTGTTCAGTGGGGTCGAGGTAAGAGCTCTGTGCAGGACACTCGAGATCTTCATAGAGCTGGCTTTGTGCCCTGCAGCATTGTCATGCTGGAACAGTTTTGGGTTCTCTTAATTCCAGTGAAGGGAAATTATACTGCTAAAGCATGCAAACACGTTCTTGACAATTCTGTGCTTGTAAATTTTGTGGCAACAGTTTGGGGAAGAACAACATATGGGTGTGATGGCCGTCCTCTGAACTAGTTGTAGTTGTGATTAAGTTGCTCACGCTTAGCAGGGAATCGGAGGATGCTAATGAGCATGTGTAGAGTGAGGATCACCACTGTAATACATTGTTTGGAGAAATTAACGATGGTGTTGACGAACGGACATCTGTTACAACTCCACTCTCCCCTTTTGTACATAAGCGTGGAAACCACAGAGACGGATAAACAAAAACAATAAAAATGAAGTTGCAATTCATCCTGCGTAGGGAACAGAAAGGTACTGCGTAAATGAAACAAATTAAGTAACATCATGCTGTATTCGGGCTATATATCAATTCCAACTTTAATAGTCACTCACAAACCACAAATACATACCCACCGTGTATTAATAACTGCTGAGACCACCGGTGTTGCCTGTTGCACATTCAGCTCTGTATTGAGCACAAGCTTAGGGTGATAGGTGTGCCTGAGAGTTACAGAGAGACACACTTCCTCTTCACGCGATGGTGAAAGCGCGTTGGCCAACCTCCTGCTTTAGAGGAAGAGAAGTGTACTTAGAACAAATGTGTGAAGAGAGAAAGCGTCACATGTCTGCCTCAGGCCCTGCTCAAATGGTAGCACAAATCTAAAGAGTAACCCGGGGCTGCTGAGTTTGGATCTTGGATCTGTCTCGATTCTGTGAAGTTGATGGAGTAATGAGGAGGTGAAGATCCACTCAGATGTCTGCAGGTGGTTCAGGGATGGACGACTCAATGGAGGAGACAACAGGGGCCGCACCATTAAGGCAACCGAAGGGTGAGCTTAATGACAAGCCGGACAAGCTACAGCTTTTTTTTGTCACTAATATAAATTAATTAATAGGCTTCTATCGGTTTTTGGGTCTCTTTGTTCCTTTTCATGCTGTGTGTGGGGGTGTGGGTATGTGTGTGTGTGCGTGCAATGCAAGCACACTACATCTCAACCAGTGCATGATCAGTAAGTGCACTTCCTGTCTGAAGTTGCATTCTGACTTTGTATCCAAGCTGCATCTAAGAATAGCTCGGACAGGCAACAACTGTTCAACTGTTAATATACTAATTTAGCACTGTGCTCCTTGATGAACTTAGGAAGCTGTGAGGTGTTTTCTTTTTAATGTTCTAAATCTGCATAGATTAGACAAGAGAAGGCAGAAACGTCTTTTTTTAACCACTTCCAGTAAAAGGAGGCCCAGAAAGTCTCCTGAATCTGCATGCTTTAGTACTAATGACATTTTCTCTGATACGAAAGAAACATTTTCTTGAAATTTACATAATTTGGTACGATGACTGTTTGATTTAAAACGAATAAGCCTATCTGAAAGTGCTAAATCAACAAAGACAGACAGGAAATGTCATCATGGATGACAAAAAAAAATTATCATGAAAATGCTATTTTTATTTTTGAGATATTTTTGTTCCTATAATTGAAGTCTAAAGGGATAAAAGTGCACCTGCCCCAGGTCTTCATTTGTATCCTAACTATATATGGCTGACGATTTAACTTTGTTTATCATTATTCTTCATTTTTTTAAAAAAAGGAGAAAAAGCTTATTTGGCCACAAGAGAATTGATGAAATATCTTTCTTCTAAAGAAAATTACTTTGATAAGAACTACTTTTTTTTAAAATAGTATTTTATTATTGACACACATTTGAAGAATATTTTATATTAAAAATGACCACTAAGGGGAAAAAAACTGTTTTTAAGTGTTTCTGGTAACTGTTTTTGCCTTTGACCATTTCCTGTTTTTCTCTAGGGTATAAATATGATTTGGCACGCATATGAAATCCCTTCATTATTCATCACCATAATGTTAAATAAAGAGCTTTTTTTGTAAAACAGGCAAAATGGTTATTGACCTACACTAGTCAGGTATGAAAATATACAAGTGGTTATTAAGCTCAAATCCCAAAGTCACTATAAAATACAATGTTGGCGTTTCATCGATACTTCATGGCTCTTCTTAAGATTGCTGGGATCATAAATTCTGATAAATACCAGGATATTTTACCTGGTTGCTAGGTTACAACTTAGTCATAGATAAATGCAGTAATGAAATCTGGGATTTGAATGGAAGAGCACAGACTGTACATGCAAAACATGTGAATAAAAATAAGATTAAATGTTGTACATTTTAAAAATGAGGATCCAAGAGCCTCTTAGGATCTCCAGTCTTAATACAGGAAGAAGCTCGGTGCTGAGAGGCAAGCATTTGCAGAAAACGCTAAAAAAAAAAACTATTGTGGTGAAAAAAGAGTGATTCAGTGATCCTGAAGTGTAGCTTAGGTGCCGATCAACTGTCTATCATAGCAAAAAATAAGACGTGTATGAATAACATGGAGTAGAATCAGAAACAGGATTACAACATCGTCCTTAAAGAGCAATGCAGATAAAATGGAGTTGAATTCGCACATGCAGTATCACGTGTCACTGCAACACTATAATGAGGAAATCAGCTTTAACGTGGAAGTTCATTTATGAAATGCAGAATATTAAGCCTTTTATTTGCTCTGTGTGTGCGTGCGTGCACGTGTGTGAGCGTGTCAGTCATTTCCATTTTGACCTTGGAGACTTATTTACAATGACACTCAGTTCCTCAGGGAACTTAAACTGATACACTGACCACATCAGAAGTGGAATATAATGAAGAAACTTTCTCCTTCACTACAGAACAAAGATGAATGGCATTCACTGTTTTTTTGTTTTTTTTATCCTGCGCCATTCTGCGCCTCTCTTAATAAGCTCTTAATGGAAAACAAGTGTTCTCTGCTCCTTCAGCACATCATGTCTCTGTCTGCATGCAGGATGTGGTTGACCAAAATGGAGCACAGCAACTAAAGACAGAAAGAAATTTTCAGTCAGTTTCTCAGATGTTCCTCATATCACAGGAGTTTACTGTTGAGGTTTGACTGCATGTCTGAATATCTATGATTGATAAGTGCATGGTTGTATAAAGCACCAACATGCATACATAGCAGCAAGAAGAGGAATCCAGGGAAACACTTCATCTGGTGTGCTTGAGTAATAGATGTAGGTGTAGTAAAAGAGTGTGAAACGTTTCCTCTAGGTAGGCAGCTTCAGAAGCATTCTTACTTGATGACTTTTGTCCAAAACACTTTTTGTAATACATGGACATTTGTATTATCTTTGTTCACAATATATTATGGTGTACAGGAAAGGGGAAATAAGTATTTAGACACTGCTGTTTTGTTATCGAATAGAATTCCATGCATACATTACATCCACTTCATACTTACACACAAATGTCTTTTGCCTTGTACTTATTAATAAGAACAAAAAAGTTTTCATAAGCGTAAGCAAACATATGTTCATAAAACAACATCAGTACATTGTTGCAAAGCTATTGTTAGCAATTGCAACTTTAAAACATCTACCATGAGAAGTCATTCGCTTTTTGTATCAGTGGGATTCAATTTTGGCTTGGTAAAGCGTTTTCAATAACCCAAGGATACAAGGATCCGTCTGATGGACTCGCAATTTCAAAATCCTCCATACATATTCAGTGGAATTCCAGTCAGGAGATTAGCTAGGCCAAGCTTGTGTTATTTTGGCTGCATGTTCAGGGTCATTTCTTTCAGATTCAGTTTCTTGGCTGATGAGACTGAATTAGTCTCCATTCATGTTTCCTTTGAATGCTCCAGCTCCATGTCCTGATGCTCCCACCACCATGCTTCATGGTGTTCTTGGGATCACGTGCACAACACTTCCTTCTCCAAACATGAATCATCACAAAAAAAGTTCTATTTTTCTTTAATCTAACCAGAGTATATGGTTCCAAAAGGGTTCTGATTGGTCTAAATCCTTTTTAAATAGAAGTCTTTCTTTCTTTTTAGCTAAGGAGATTTATGTGAGATGAGATGATTGCGATTCAGTTCGTTGGTTTTTGTTGTCTGTGTAGCTGTTCTTGTTGCTTTCATGTGGTCCTGCAACTCTATTCGAGTTCCTGCTGGCTTGTCTCTTACCTTCCTCATCATTATTCTGAAGGTGAGATGTTGTGTGATATCCAGAGATAATTAGTTTGTCTTTGTGTTGTGCTTTATGAACTTTCTACTTACATATTATCAAACCAATTGCAGTGACTGGGATGTTTAAGTCTTTAAGTCTTTTAGCTTTTTACAATGAAATGTTGTTTAATAATGTTGTTCCTGAGAACTTTAGGAAGTGCCTTCACCTTCACCATAATTGCTACTTTTGGCTAACCAAGCCAGTGCAATGCAATGTCTTTATAATTACACCAGGTGCAATTTGCAGAATGTCCTAATGATTTTTTCATATCTTAAATCTGCATTTTTTAATGTAACCTTTATGTCAAAAGACATCGTGTGTAAATCAAGTGGATATATTCACTGGAAATATATTACTATAGATCACTTGTTACGCGCAATGTATTGGCCCCTCCTACCACATCCATCAGAGGACCATGAGCAACCCTGAGGTTTGACTGTATACTGAGAAAATACTTGATTAATTGTGCGTTAATTAATTGGAGTACTTATACTTTACTTGAGCATTATTGGCATTTCCAAGAATATACTTGTTTCAAAGTATATATCAACAGACCTGCACATTTTATTTTCATAAATGCCATATTTTCATGACCTTCTCATGCTACATAATGTAGTTAGCGCCGTAGCTACCTGCGTGCAGTGGATGGATAAGCCTTTGTCCCTCAGTGTCCCTGGTAATACCTTAATAAAATGTCTCAAAGTCTCATATATAATATGAGTATTAAGTATTATTGAGTATATAAACATTAGCAGTTTTAATTACCTAATAACACTGCACAATAACGTATTTAGTCACGTTTGTGTTTCGCATAAGCTATTAAATTCAACAGAATTAAAAGTGTTTTGCTCCTGA
>JAQQZX010000023.1:26456957-26471979 GCA_030068355.1 Notoglanidium maculatum | reverse complement strand
AATATAAGAAAAAATCATGACAAAACTGAAGATTTCTCTGAAACAGTACGTGATGGGTAAATTTTGATGTGACATTCGTGATCATCACCCAAAAATCTATAAGAACCACCCAACAGTGTTCAAGAAGCGAAAGCTTTGTTGTGCAGTGTAATCAATATAACATGATATTAATGTAATTATGTCAGTTAAAAATTAATAATTACTTTTTAGTACTTGTGGATATTTAAAAGAAGCAACTTTTTTTACTTTAACCTGAATACAGGTATGTTTATTCTTTTGTACTTTAACTTGAATGAAAAATTAGCTTTTACACTCTGCTTCCACTTTTACCAGAGGTTTTAAATAGAAAGAATTAAGTAAAGAATTTGGGTATTTTTTCCTCCTATGGCTAGGCATAAGATTCACAAGCATTCCTTTTATCTAACTCATATTAGATATTTAATTATATAGTAGTATATAGAAACAGTTTACATAGCATTCAGGCTGGTAAGATAAGCTGCGAAATCAATCTGGAAACTAGCTGTCCGTATTTGTCAATGACCTCATCTCAACCCACATCCCCTTTATGCTCTCCCTTCCTGTATTTACTTAGTTTGTTCATTACAAAGCATTTATTTCTGCTGAAGTTCACTTGGTTGCATATCTGAGAAGCCTCTCTTATGTTATGTAAGGATATAAAACACTGGCAGTTGTGCTGTTAGAAGAAAATAATGAGCGACAGGGTGGTGTGATGCAGCCTGTCATGAAGCGGTGTTACTCTCACTGCTAAGAAGTTGATTATTTCCTTACTATAACAGCAAATCCTAAGGTTTCTTTTTATTACTCTTATACCACAAATATGTGCCAGTGATTGCATTTTTTAAATATTTATTAAAGAATATCAACTTTTTATAGTTACTTTTAATGTTGCGGGACATCCAGTTAACAGGTTAGTTCTTGTTATCACTTACATTATAACAGCCGTAAACAGCTGTAAGACTCATTCGTGTTGAAGACCTTCCATGTCGGAAAACAGTCACAGTTTAACCTCAGACTGTTACCAAACCCTGGCACTGGAGACTCCTTCCATACATGTTAAATAAACGTCACCTTACAAAAAACTTCACCATATCAACAATTATACATTTTTCTTTGTTAAATGTTTCTTATTAGCCTTGAATGATGTCTCTGTGAATCAGCTGTTACTGTTGAAATCATGATGTGTTCCAACCAGAATTGAGAATTCAACAGCGTTGTGGTACAATACAGTAAGCATAGTGAGTGGGAGTTTGGACTGTTGCTGGCCGACCTGACAGCTGATCAGTTCACCCTTTGGTCAGTAAGATCGTTATAGATTATCCGAATGCGGCGGTGTGATTATGCAGTGGTTAGCACTGTTGCCTCACTGCAAGAAGGGGGTATTTCTGTTTGCACGTTCTCCCCGTGCCGGAGTGGGTTTCCTCTGGGTGCTCCGGTTTCCTCCCACAGCCCAGGGATATGCAAATTAGGTCAACTGGCTACCCGAAATTGCCCGTAGGTGTGAATGTGAGTGTGAATGGTTGTTAGCCCTGTGATTGATTGGCGACCTGTCCACCGCGAACCCCACCTCTCACCCAGAGTCAGCTGGGATTGGCTCCAGCTTCCCCGTGACCCTTAAGCGGTATAGAAAATGGATGGATGGACAGATGGATAACCTAAATGCCTCAATGCTTATTATATTTATTTTATCCAACTTTGTGACCCCTATTAACATTTTTCTCTCTCTCTCTTTCTTTCAGAAGGTGTCCTAACTAGACAACCAGCGACGAAACGCTACAGTGAGATTTTACGGGACTTTGATAACTTGGAGCTGTCCTTAGTGTGCAGCACGTACGTAAACTTTTTGTTCTGTCTGTCTGTTTACCTGAACATGCTAACGTGGCTAACAGGACATTAAAATTATTGCAGAGAGCATTAGTGCACTCTTAGGCTAAATTCTAACCAATTCAGAAGGTATGGATAATAATTGGTGGCTAAGAAGATGATAGACTGGAGTCTGGGTTTGCTGTTCTGCTTGAAATATTTGTTCTTTTTAAACGTTTGTTCGTTTGACAGACATGACAAATATCAGTGCAAAAATAGTAAACATTTTACAAAGCTGAAATAAGTAAGGAATAAATCACTTAAGGCTGTGATATTAATGGGTTACGGTGAACTCCAGAGTGTTGTGATGTAGCCAGACATGAGGTGGATTTTCTGCTACCACATCAAGTTGATTGTTTTCTAATATCACTTCATCTTGAAGTCTTTTACTCCTCTTATACCACAGCAACTTGGTAATGATTACATTTTTGTTTATAGTAACATTTAATGTTGGGGAGTATCTGCGTAACAGGTTAGTTCCTGTTCTCAAGTACGATATGGCGGCTATAAATAGTAATACCGTCAGCTTGTCATGTTACCAAAAAACCACAACCTCTGTCCAGAAGTCACAGCTATACTTATATCTATACTCATTTCCTTATAAAACTGCACACACTGTACCTGGGATTACTATTTAAGGACAAAAAGCAAAGGGTCGTCACATCAAATATTGTCCTTGATTACTTTATTCCTGTTTACTGCATGCTGTAGTATTTTTCTTTTAAATAGAAAGTCATTTTTGAAGTCATCTTTACTTTACAGAATTTCTTTGCATGCCTAAGACTTTTGCACAGTACTGTATATACAGTTGCACCTAAAATGATTCAACCCCCATTGCAAATTAGGTTTACTGGCAAAATGTACAAACATTCAGCTGTTTGCAATAAACAAATCAAACAAATCTAATTTTTGGTTTCCGAAAAGGTCCTGGAAGATTCTAGACTGGCCGTCACAGTCGCTTGACTGGTCGCAGCACTCCTACCCAAGAATATTAGTGGGCTGGAGGCCCATGAGGCTAAGATTCCCAGGGAACACTGCTAGAAGCTGGTGTCTGGCTATGCATCATGTTTGCAGCAGGTCATAAGGGCAAAAGGGTGCTCTACTGAGTACTAAAGATGATTGTCATGAAGGGGCTGAATAATTTCGAAACTGCAGTAGTTATTAAATGCGGCATTTTGGGTTGAATGTGGAGAAACCACTTGTACAATTAGTTGTGTTCAGCTATATAAATTGCTCTTATATGATTTGTTTCTTGAAAACAGCTCAAAGATTGTACATTTTGCCAATAAACCTAATTGGATGTTGAATCATTTTCGGTGCAACTACATATGTATGTATTTATATACAAGACACTGCCAAGAAATCTCTTCTTAGATAAAACTCAGAACTGAGCCTTCAACAACACATTGGTATAAACTTCCTTATAGCGCAGCGCTGTTGAATTCTCGAACCTGATTGGTCAAATGCTGTTGATGCATTTCCTATAACAATAGTGCAGACAGTGACGATAGTCTAGCTGCAAATCACAGGTTTATATTAATGCGCTTGTTATCATTATTGCTAATACATTATTGTTTATTACTTACGCAGAGATCATAGCTTCTCCAAAACAGATTTTAAAAGCGTGTAATCGTTGATATGGTTGAGTTTTCCGTGATGTTTGTTTAACATTTATGGAAAGAGTCTCCAGTGTCAGAGGTCACCAATCCTGTTCCTGGAGATCTACCTACCTGAAGACTTTAGTTCCAACCATAATCATGCCACCTGAGCATCCAATTATTGCCTTCTGAAGTTCTTGATCAGTAATTGGAGACCACCGCTCTAGTGTCAGTGCTTTGTATTTGTAGGTTTATCTTAGGGGAAAGTCTTCAAGACGGCAGTTGCATCACTTTTAAGTTTCATGTTAAAATAACATGCTTCGAGGGGCAGAAAAGGAGAAAGAGTTGAAGGAATGACTGTTTATAGCTGCTACAATAAAAGTGATAACAGACATTAACTTGTTTTGCGAACGTTCCAGTACAGTAAATGCAGCGATAAAATATGCTGGAAATATTGTCAAATCTCTATGGTATAAGAAAAGGGAAAATAAAAGCACTCTTTGGGATGTACTGGGGTTTTTTTCGGGCCTCATCACACCACACGCCTTTCATTATTTTAAGTGTTTATTCTTTGCTTAATGTTGGCTGAGAGTCGGTTTGTGTGACTTGCTTGCCTTTAAAAAGCTTGGTCGATTTATTTATTTTTTTATCTGAGCTAGTGAAAGTTTGCAAGTGTTACCATGCTAGAAGTGTAAATGTTTTTTTGGGTTGTAATGCTGTGCAGGAAGGAAGCTGTAGCAATGCAAAATTTTAACACTGTAATGAAAGCTTATTGTCATGTCCAAACTTTATACTGGTACACGCCTCATGGTACTCGAGTCATATATTTGCTTAGTAATTAGATCATATTGCATTATAATTAGTCACTAATTAACTACTTATTGGATATCCTTTAACATCTGTGTATGTGTGACTGTGTGCTTCAGGTCTGTAGAGGAGCTACTCGGAGACGCTGATATACAGTCAGAAACAGGAGACACAACATTGGATGATTTGTCTGTAAGGCAGAATAATAAACTTCATACTTTTTTTTATCAGAATTTTGTCTGGATTGTGAACATTTTGTTTTTGCTCTTTGCAGAGTGAAGATGTGGACAACACAATGGTCTGTCCTGATGGAGAAGAAAAAGACGGAGGCATTTCGGGTAAATCTTAGCTCAGTTCTTGAAAGAGAAAGAGAAAAGTGTGTGTGTGTGTGATGTATAAATATATCTATGCACTCGCAATCATCAGCGGGATTGATGCAAAGCCATGAGTCACAAACATCACTGACGTGTCCTGAATCTCCCCACCCATATTTATCTCTCATGTGTCTCAGAGTGAAAGAAATGATCTCAGAGAGGTTTTTTTTCCCCACAGAAAATGCAATGTGAGACTAACACTGACACTTTTTAAAATCTTGTTTATTCACCAGATGTTCAGATTAAGAAGGTTTTCCATGACAAAAATCATTATTTAAATAAGTTTGTCTATTTCTCTGCATCGACATACAGTATAAATGCAATGGTATTGTTTAGAACTGATATTGCAGACAATAAATGAATACATCGTCATTAAAATGGCCCCCATATCAACAAATTTGTTTTGTTTTTGATCTGTTTTCCACCACTCGTTTACAATTAAGCTGTAAGTGTTTCATTCAGTACAGGAGGTTTAGCTAAATATTAAATTCCTGACAGGTTCTTACAGTCGCTTTTTATACTTGTCCACTGTTCAAAACACTTAACACATTCTCCATATCAGTAGACTATGTAAACTAAACCGTGTATACTTTTGCATTGCTTTGATGCATGCAAATAAATGCACTCAATCACCATTACTTCCAAAATTCATGAACACCTCGCTCAGTCAATGTTCACCACCTGCAAAATATATACACAGCAAATTTTGCAGACATTTAGTTCAAAACAGTTTCCTTTCTGCTTAAAACCTAAAAACCTTTGATCACTGTATGTTGCATTTTGATCAACAAATGAAAATATATGTTTGATATAAGACACATTCTGATTTTAACAGAAAGTTTATTCTGTTTTGTTCACGTACCCAGCTTTACCCGTGTGACCTCAGTCAATAGAAACACAGACTATTAGCAATTCTGTTTTGTCTACATTTTTTAAAATACCGCTTATTTTTTGTGCAAAACTGCAATGGAAACCCGGCTAGTAAGAGAAAGCGGCCCAGGAATGCAACTACAGTAAATGTACAATACTCAATACTGGTTTTGTGTATTGTGACAGCAAAACAACAGATTTCTTTAGGTGTTTGGCTTGAAATATTTGTGGATGATTGTAGGGGTGGATACAATAAGATATGCTTAAGATTTGCAAATTTCCACGATTCAAGAGAAAGGAAAATGATACATGATAAAAGTTTGACAGCAAATACAAAGGACCAGATGGATCAGTATAAGTGCTGTAGGAGACTTCCAGTGGTATTCTCATGTCTTTCTGTTTCACTTTCTGTACTGGAAATTAAAATGTCTGCACATGTTTGGTTCTATAGTATACCACAGAAAATGATGCATCGAGCTGTCAGGCAGCGCAGAGCAGAAGTTCAGATTTCCTGTATTTGTTTGGCATTACAATATTCAGCCTAGCGTAAGACGTGTCATAATTTTTTTCTTTTATTTTACAACGCAACACTAAACTTTGCAAAACAGAGAGTACAGAAACATGTAATGTGTGTATTATGCAATGCTTCAAACTGTTTTGTATGTTGTACATTGAGTGACAAAGCAGTCTTTTGGCCGAGACCATATGCGATACTTATGGTAGCATGATCTACCTTTGGGTAAAGTGTGAAGTGTTTGGGTGGTTAAAGTGCATTCTGATGTGTTCAGGTGCGTATTTGTAAAGCAGACTGTGAAGGGTTTTGAAAAAGTACCTGGTATTGAGACAAGTGTGAAAACGAGTGTATAAAAAACTGTAAGAAGGCAATAATGACCTCTAATTGAGAGACATTGTTTAGACATTATTACTTGTTTATTAATATTAGTAGTAGGAGTAGCATTTAGTTGTTGATGTTGTTGTTGTTACTACTGTCATTGCATGTTGTTGTCATTATTGCTGTTGTATATATAGCACTGTGCCCATTTTGTAATCTGGACCAGTATTACCTCAGCACTTTAATTCCCTTCTTCAACCTTTCTTCCACACAATTGAGCTAACTAACAGGATTAGCCCTGGATTAAAGCAGAACTGCAGCTTAAACTTTAGGCAGATACAGAAGAAAGATAAAAATAGTGAGTGAGAGAGATAAAGCGAGAAAGAGAGGAAAGATATTTAAAGCGTATAGTGCTAGAAGTGTTAGCAATACGCTTAAATATAAAACAGCAGCTTCAAGAGTGAATAAACTGCATCTGCCTATAAAGACCATAGATGAGGCATAGTTACATAATTTAACGGAGAAATGCATGATCTAAAAGTGGAGCGTCTTTAATAATAGAACTAAATGGGTGGAAATAGAAAGGACAGGGGCGGGGTTATAGTTTATCTTTATCCGGTCCACAGTCACTGAGCCGATGCCCTATTTAGAAGGATTAACAGGTACAAATACACAAGGACAGGAACAAGTCTGAACTGTGAGCAACAAAAAAAAACAGCAGACAATGCCAGGCTCTTTCCACTTTATTACTGGACGTCAGTTAAGATGCACCTGGACTACACACTGGATACTGGGAGATCTTTCGAGTCAGTAGGCATCAGCAGGTGGTGTGTTTGGGGTGTGTTTGGGGTGTGATAGGGTGAAGGGAGGCGTAACACACGTCTCACAGTGATGCTGATGTATTCACTCTCAGCCCAGGATGCTGATGTGACCATGTGTCGCTGCGAGGGTGGCGTGGAGCTCGCCTTACAGTACGCCAAGATGTGGTGCCGCTACGCCAAGGACCTCCTCACCTGGATAGACAAGAAAATCAGCCTGGGTGAGAGCGAACTTTGTCTATAGTTTTTATTCCGCAGGCACCATCAACTTTACCTTACATGCTTGAATGCTTTTACTTTCATTGACTTTAACCTTTATCTCACTTCACCTTACCTTACTTTTAGAGCTTACTATGCTGTATGGCTTTACTGTACCTCATGTAAAGAAGAAAACACTTAGTGTGAGGCTGTCCTGTTGTGTTTTGTTTCTCTTACACCACAGCAATTTGCTCAAAAGTGCCCAGGCACTTTTATTTGTTAAAGAACGACACATCAGAAACGATAAAACGTATTAGAATGAGCTGACTAATTCACAGCGTCATGTTACGTAAGTCCATTTTAACCTTAAAATATGTCCAAGCAATTTATGATTCCATATAGAAACAAAAATAAATGCTCAAATTTTGATTGGATGCTGAAACGCTCAGGCTGGATGAGAAGATAACAGAAAATTTAGCAGCTCTTCACTGAGGAGGGATTATAATACAGATTACAAGGTGATATCAGGAAAGCTGATGGACAGAAAAGGACCCAGGATTAACCTGGAGTTATGTCACATCATATGAATATTTAGACAGAAACACCCCGTTTTGTGGATTGTGTAGTGGGAAGTGTTACAGGGTCCAAGGTTCGGTCCTAAACTGGCGTTACAGTCTGTGCAGTGCGTTGCATGTTCTCCTTTTCCTCACATTCACCTTGGGTTCCTCTGGGTTCTCCACGTTCTTCCTACTGTGAAAAAAAGGTAAGTGGATTGGACATGCTAAATTATAATTGTGTGTGTGTGTGTGTGGCCTGAATTAAACTGGCATCCCATCCAGGGTGAATTCTCCCGCCTCGAGCCCAGAGTTCCTGGAATACATTGAAGATCCACTGATTAGTATAAAGTGCTTACTGAAGATAAATATATAAACACTCCTTGTTAATCAGGATTTCCCTTAATATTGGAATCACAATTGTTAATCGCAATTGTATAACCAGATTGAGGACACCATGTCACTTCATCAATTTTAAATCAAGAAAAAGCAAGTTTTTCTGTTCTGGAATATAAACATGTACACTTGCAATAAGAATGTGATTTATACCACATCATTATCATATTCACACCACAAACATTCTGCTAGATATCTACTCATTTCCCATCTTTCCTCTGTCTTTAACACTGAAGATGAAGTTGAAAAATATGAAATGACGTTTTTCTCTGGACATCATGTGATGTGTGTATTAATCATCTGATCTTGGTTTCTTTATAGAGCAAGAATTCGCCAAGAATATCATAAAGGCAGTGGAAACAACGAAGTCGTGTATTGCTCAGCAGGTGTGTATGTGTGTGTGTGTGTACAGGTTTTTATACCCTTATGAGGACCAAATGTCCTTACTGGGATAGTAAGATTTCCCAAATGCCAAAGTTTGCATGGTCCTCACAAGGAAAATTGTGGTTATTTTCTTCTTTTTCTTTTTTTTAAATAAAAGAGCCAAAAGGTTAGGGTTAGGTTTATCTGCAAGCATAACATTAATTAGCTGCATTAATCATTTTTTCAGTGGAAGGTCCTCACAAGGATAGTAAAACCAATATGTGCATTGATGTGCGGAATAGAATACACTTTAACACACATCATTAGTAAAACCTGCTTTTTTTTTTGTTGTTGTTTGTTTGTTTTGTTTGGTTTTTTTTTCTTCTTTTTCTTTTTTTTTGGCGTGTAGGACCTGATGCCTCTTCAGTCGATCTACAGCATGATTCTGGAACAGGACATGAAGAGCAGCACATCAGCCAAACACACCACTGAGCTTATACATCAACGCTGCTACCAGGTACTTCATCACATCACAGCTCTTTAACTAGTACTGCTAACTAGTGCTGTTACTATCTGACCAGCTAACAACAACTAGTCATCTAAAGTGTATAGTAGATGTAAACCTCACCTCCAAACTCTTACCTATTTACAGTCACTTTGTATGGAATAAACCACTCTGTGTTTGATATTATAGGAAAATTCTGAATCACCACCTCAGGTTGATTATTTTCCTATAACCGCATGCCCCGAATTAAGTTTAAGACACTGACAATAGAAATGTGAGGAAAGTCATCTGTGCTAAGCTTGTGTTTAATCTGATTTTCCAGTTGCACAGTAAAAATACTGGGTATTTAAAGGGGCCTTTATTTATATAACTCATTCACAAGCAGTGTATAAATATTTTAAGCACTAAAGCAGGATTTATGTAAGGCTTACACATATCAACACATGTGAGATGACCTAAAATTATTTATTGCCTTGCCGTCGTATTCATTATTGTGTCATGAATTACGGGTTGATACAGTTTGATACAGATATTTTAGTCTTTCAATGGTTTACATTAATAATATGTCGTTATAAATATAAAAAAGCCATGAACTTCAGTATTAATACACCATCTATAACATTAGCAAAGTAACTAACACTTATATTAGTTGGCTTTCTTTTTCTGTGCCAAAATAGTGTTTTATACTGTTCAGAACAAGCCTAGCTAAAGAAATTAGACAGATGCACTAGGATTAATCAGACACATTTAAGTTTAAAGACTGTCTCATATTAAGTTGCTGCTTTTGACTTCTATAATTGCTTATCGGAATTTTCAACCTCCCTGCTTTTGAGCTAGAAATTAGGAAAAAAAATCAAGGATGTTTCTTTTGGTAGCAACAAACTAACTGGCTAACTGTGATGAGTGATGTATATTATTAATCTCCTTAAATCAAAACAGTAAACTGTACAGTCATTGTTATAGATTGATATACAGCCAATACGTCAATGTTAGAAATGCTACTGTGTTTACTGTTCATGCTGTGAGCAGCCATGTTGATTCGAGGGTTGAGGAGACCTTCCCGAGGTCCAGAGCAGGAATTCCGAGTCGAGGGAGCATTTTTCCTAGTACATTTAGTCAATTTCTGGTTTAATTCCTTATCCTAAGTACGTAACTCTTAGTACAATTTGGTGAAAATCAAAACATTGCTGTTTATACAATATTTGTACCGTGGATAAGAATGTGATGTAAAGAACAGCTTCATTCATATCCTGTCTTCCCAAAGGCTTTGTCTGCAAAGCGGAATGAGATTGACAAGTGGCGTCGGGAGTTTAAAGAGCAGTGGTCCAGGGAGCAGAAGAGAATGGTTTGTACAACATGATTTAGCACTTACTACATCCAAACATATTCCTCAGATCATTATGTTAATGTGTGTGTGTGTGTGTGTGTGTGCGTGTGTGTGTGGTGTAGAACGATGCGGTTGCGGCGCTGAAGCGAGCTCGTCAGCAGTACCTACAGCGCTGTGAAGAACTGGAGAAAGCCAAAGCCATGACGGCAAAAGGAGTGGATGAACTCAGCGGCACAAAGACGCTGGACAAGAGGAGGAAGTCTCAAGATGATGCTCAGTCCAAGGCAAAGCATTGAACACTCTAGACACACAGGACAAATTTGACATAAATCTTGCCACCCTAGACTGGCAAAGTTCCTTCATACAGACTCAATAAAGTCAAGCTCATGCTGATTAAAACCTTGTTCTATAACCAAAATCTCATCAGTATGAGGAACTACAGAGCAACTTTCAGGGCTTCATATAAGGAATAAACACTTGGTAGTGTGCTGGGATAGATAAATAATCAGTGATGGAGTGGTATGATGGTGCTGTTGCACCACAAAGTTTTTTAATGAAAGAGTTTAATTTAAGCAGTATCACACTCGAGGTCATGTGATACGCAGCCATTCTGATATTCAGCACAACAGCATGACCTCGAGTGTGATACTGCTTTATACAACAGTTTTATAAGCAAGAATTAATATCGAGTAAGTGACATTTTGGACACAATACGGCCAAATGTTCTTTTTATTTTTGCTCCACAAGAGGAAATCGATCCCGAAGAAGCCACACTCACTTTATAGCACGTCAGCTAGCTGGCTAGCTAGCTCACATTGAATTGGACATTACTGTCAAAGGTGTTTCCAGTAAAATTGGCATCCCTTCGTCATCTGACAAGCTTTCATATTTTAAGTCCAAGGGTATTTTCCTGAAAAGTATTGTTTGTTATGTCTGCTGATGATGTTGCTAATGCTACCATAGTAACAGTTTCAAACAAGGAAGTGGGATTTGATGTGGATGAGCAGAGTGACGCAAACAGTGAAACTGTTATCACAGAATATCGGCACTCTTGGGACACCAGTAGACCAATCAGATTAGTGAACAGGAACTAACCATTGTATAATCCTCTTTTTCCAAAGCCTTTTTCTGACAATTATCATCATTCTTAATTTATTAAAGAAGGACGCATCATACCTTTTATCCATTTATAGTTACATATTAATGTAGTGGAACCTCTGCGAAACAGGTTAGTTCCTGTTATCACTTACATTATAGTAGCTATAAATAGCTGTTCACTCACCAGCTTCCCTTTCTCCTTTCTTGAAGTTAATAAGACAAAAAACCCACAATTTGTAATGTTACAGTGAAACCAGAAACTGTCCTGAAGGTTCTGTGGCTATAATGGTTTATACCCCAGTTTTTTTTTTCCACCAAGAAAATGCTAATGTAATGCTAAGCTAACAAACCAGTTAGAGTCAGTCATCCATGAAGAGATAATCACTTAAAAATCAGATTTTAATCAATAAAACATTTCTGCTCTGCTCTTTCAACAAGAATACAAATCATTATGTGTTTTATCTTCTGATGGTAGGTTTCAGAGGCTGAGGCGTTATACAAGCAGTGCGTGACCGACGCGAAGGCTCATCAGGAGGAGCTGGAGAAAGTGAAGGAGAGGATCATCGTCCACACCCGCAAGCTCATCTGCCAAGGGGACACCGTGCTCAAAGAGGTAGGAGCAGGTTTCCAGAGAACTGAACTCGAGCGCCTGTGATACACACAGCTCAGTGGACACAAGCGTTACCTTGTTCTGTAATATGATATTGTCAAAGATCTTAAACTTTTCATTTTGTTATTATTCCTGCATGTCTGTAAAAACATCTCAAGTGACTTTAAAAAAAAATCACATCTGGACATTTTAAAAAACATTTTAAAATAAATTTAGATCAATTTAAACCACTAGCCTTGATGGTGTTGCCGGCTGTAATTCAAATCACAGGTTTATATTAATGCACTTGTTCTAATACGTTATGGTTTCCATGGTAACACCTCATTCACTGAGACTTGTATGGCAGACGATCGACATAATCTAAGGTGCTAAAATGGATGAAAAGGCAATAAATGATGAAAGGCAATAATCATTAAATGGATGAAAAATGTGTTGTTATTTTAAGAAAGTAAAAACATATAATCGTTGCTATAGAAGATGAAGACTTCTATAAGGAGAAATAATGATCATTAACATTTGGAATACATTTTAATGCTACGGTCTCTCCACACAGGTGACGGTGAACATGATCTTCTTCCAGAGACAGCAGATGGAGCCGATCCCTTTAGGATACCAGAACCTGGAGCTGACCTGCAGGCCGTACGAGCCCGGAGAACCCTACCTGCACTACGTCTCCAGGAAGTGCGGACCTGAGCAGCCTCTTCAGATCTTCACCTTCCAGGAGTTCATCCCTCAGAACAAGAGGTGAGCTATGATTAGCGCTAACTCCAGAGGACTGATTTTCTGCACACAAAGCCTAGTACAGCAAGCTACAAGAGGAAGGTTTTTATGTATCTGAAGAAAAAATCAGCTGTTTTTGACGATGTGTATCAGTTCTAGCGTACAAGGACACTCGTCTGGAGAAAACTTGAAGGTGAAGGACGTTGTTTTTTCGAGCAGTTTCATATTCAGCATTTGAAATATGATATTTAAAGGAAACCTAAAATCAAAACTGACCATTTTACTTGTTACACTTGTTACAAGTAATGATATCTTGAAATAAAGGAAAAATTTGCTAATATTTGTTAGGAAATTATTGTATAACATATATTAAACCATTAAGCCTACATCTACACATATTTCTAGACAAAATAATCTCAATCTTAAAATGATCTTGTTATATTGTCAGATAATTTTGCTTCTTTCTGTAGATAAATGTTTGAAATAAGCAACATTATCTGAAGACATCGTCAAGCTTGAAATGAGTAAAAGTATAAAGAAATATTCTGAGTAGTCTTATATTTGTTGTACAATAACCTAATAAAGTGATATATTTGTTCACATGTAGAGAACCCCACTTCTATTAAAGCACTGAAATTTCTACAGATAAAGCCAAAGTCCTGAAGTTTCACTCTGAAACATGTCATGTTAAGGGGGCGGGGTCTACCTGGGGTTTAAATGGTCTACCTGCCTGTCTACCTGCCTGCACTCTGCCTATGCACTCTCTGCACGTGACCAGAGTTTTCCACCAGGCTAGGCAGACATATTGCTGAAGATAGCCAGCTAGTCGTACAAAAATGGTAGAGAAAAAACAGCCAAAATTTTCCAGTTACACCTAACGTTACACCTACAACAGCTTGCACTGAGAATGATGTGGTCATTTCCTCTCCCCAGCATGCTCTCTCTCACGGACTCGTCCTTCAGCGGTAGTCAGGCGGTGCGCGTACATGACTTTTTAAGGAGTGGCTTTGGCACGAGGGCTGAAGGGAGGGGGTGGAATTTTTTTAATTGGATTCTTCCAAAAACATTGCGCTCCCTACATTTAAGCTATATATGACATATGATATGTGACAGTAAAATACTTCTATCCAGGAATTGTTTTATTCGAAACTTTCGTAACAGCAGGTCAACTTTGTTCTGTTAAAATAGCTTACCTGGTGACAGTCTGCAGTTTTAGGACGAGCCTGTTTATTAAGTAAATATTTGAGAACAGGGGCGTAACCAGACCCTTTACACTGGCATGGTTATGTTATTGTTGTATAGCTGCATAGTCCAGAGCATGGTTTTCCAAAGCATTGTGCCTTCGATTACAATGTTTAATTTATTAATAAACAACATGCAATAATAACCAATTATTAACAATAATAATAACCAATCAGATCAGAGAATTCACCTGTGCCATGGAGTAATAATAATAATAATAATAATAATAATAATAATAATAATGTTTCCACCATTTTAGCTGAACTCATGGTTGTGAAAACAACAGAATATACAAGACAGAGTTACTGATCCAGACTTGATGCTGGTGTTTGTTTATACAGAGCTCGTAAAGTGAGTAACGCCCTGACGCCACTGCAGGACTCGTCTCCTCTACCTGATGATATGAAGCGCTACAGCGATGGAAGTACGTCCAACCTGCTCACTGCTGCTTTAATGAAATAATTATACTACCTGATAATACATGCTTGTGTAAAATGTTGTTATTTATACTGTTAATAAACAGGACGGATCGGACACAGTGACAGTGACAGCATCGGAGGAAGTCAGGAGTCTCTCTCCAGTCCAGGTGAGACCTTTATCACATTCTGCTTTACTTCTTACATACAACAAGATCCAAAACAATAAATCCTTTTCAGACAAATTCTTGTCGTGCAGTTATCACACATAATATAAGTCAAATGCAAGGTGTGTGTGTGTGTGTGTGTGTGTGTGTACTTGTACTTGCTATGTATTGAGGACCGAAATACGTACTTAACCTACAGAGTGAGGACATGTTTGGGAAGTGAGGACTTTTTCAAAGGGTTGTTTG
>JAQQZX010000023.1:26444383-26456857 GCA_030068355.1 Notoglanidium maculatum | reverse complement strand
TGTGTGTGTGTGTGTGTGTGTTGTTTTTTTTGCACCCCAAGGCTATAAAATTATTATATGCTATCATTCCACTTTTAATTTTCTGCTGTGTTCATGGTGTTTGCACACACAATAAATAACACATATTAAGTACTAACTTATAAAAGTGTTCTTTTAAATACTGTTTGTTTATTAAATATCTAAGCAATGCCATTAAAATGGCTATTTAGAGAGTTAAAAATAAATAGTAAGTAATTCATTAAGTAATAGTCATTAATTAACCATTAAAGTGTGTTGAAAGTCATTTTTTAAGAATATGACTTTACTTTTTATTTTATTGTTTGCATATAAAGTAGTTTTTAACAGGGTTTTTTAATAAATATTAATAAATAAAAAAAAGAATGAACAATTCATTAATTCATATTTAAATTCATGTATTGTTATCTGTTCAAAAATAATAATATGCTGTTAGTTTATATTTGTACAATATTTATTCCAGAATAAATTGTTTGAAATAAAGACTAATTCTGATGTTTTTCTTTATATGACATTTAAATATAGAAATATTTTACTATTCTGTTAGAACAACACTTGCTTTTTTCCATGGTTAATGGCTAATTCAAATGATAAAACATGTTTATTCTAATCTATTTTTAGTCATCAATTACTGATTAGCATTATATATCGATTCGATTATTACACTCCTTTAAATATAATTTAAAAATATATATTATCACAGTTTAAAAGTGTTTAAATGTTATCAAAAGTTTTTTTTAAGATTTTAAAACTGATGAAAATGACTCTGACTTTTTGACCCTGTTTGGAGGATTAGGTAATATGGTGAAATTAATAAATAAGTGTTTTCTTCTGCTTCTCCTTCTTCTTCTTATTATTATTATTATTATTATTTTATTGTTTACTGTCTGACTGATTTTATCCTGAAGCTCATATGAATAAGCTGCTTAAAGCTCCTTCTACTGGAACTGTGTCCTCTGATGACCTGGATGAAAGAGAACTGAGCAATGAAGCTGGTGAGAGAACACACACACACACACACACACACACACACACACACACATGGCTATAGCAGGACTGATGATGCTTCTCCTCTTTTTCCTCCACACAGAGAGTTCTGATCCTCTAAACGACAGTAACGGGCCCTACTCGAAAGTGCGCACTACGTCCCGAGCTGCTCTCACTCACCGCCTCAAGAAAACGAAGAGCAAAATGCAAAAGTGCAAACTGTGCGACAACTTCATCCTGGTCAATGGCATCGAGTGCGAGGAGGTGAGACAAGAGGAGCAAAAACACAGGACTAATGAAATTCTGAAATTTCTTTACATTTTTTTAAAAATATTTAATTATTAGTTTATTTAATTACTCATAGCGTTTAATATATCATTTTATATATTATTTCAATAATATAATATTTACACTAATCTAATAAAGTAATATATTTCATATATTAACTATTTAAATAAATATTTAATAGATTAATGCTGTTAACAAAATTTCTTAGATAAATCATTATTTTAGTTTTATTACAGTGTCTGGTATTAGTTTTGTTTTTAGCTTAATTTTAGTTCATTTCTAATTTCTTTTTTCATTTTAGTCTCTAGGATCTTTTTATATATTACTCTATTACTTTATTTCATTTTACAAAACAATGCAATTTCATGTCATTCTTTTTTGTTAATCTGTAGCTGTAGCTTTAATTTTTATGCCTAAGTAGAAATTTGTAAGAAAGCTAGAACCATTCAATCATGGCACAGATGTGAGGAATATTTTTTCCCATTAATTTTCATTACAGCGCCGTGGGGTCCTAAAGTCTGAGACCTCATTTACCAAATGTACCTCATTTTACAGACCTTATTTACTAATTTAATACAAAAATGTTCATTACAAATTATATTCTCAGCAACAACTAGAGGAAAAAGTAGAATCTCAGATATATTAACATAAATTTTAGGCTTTCTTAGGATTTTGGAAATATATTTAGTACTTTAATGATAGTGTGCACTCGTCCTTGTGTGTACTTTGTGTAAAATCTGATGATCCATGTTACATCAAATCTATAGTCTGTAAGTGTCATCTTAAGGTGTACGACTTATTGTACAATTATGATTGATATCACAAATCTGCTTGCATGTAAATAGTGACATTAGAAATAATGCAGAATCTTGAATATTCTTGAATATTAATTATACTCCATTAATATTGAGTGATGAATAATAATTAGAATGTAGATTATAGATAGATGATATGATGATCTCTCGCTCGCTCTCTGTTTCTGCCCATAGTGTGGCTTCATGGTGCACAGGAAGTGTCTGGATCTTTGCCAGACTGAGTGTGAGTGCAGGAGGGGGGTTCTCTTCGGGGTGGAGTTCTCCACATTGCCCAGAGAGCAGCCGCAGGATGTTCCCTTCATTGTGCAGCTCTGTACTGAAGAGATCGAGAACCGAGCGCTCACAGTGCAGGTACACGCATTAATGATACTGAACTCCTTAAAACTAGAGAAATGTCAAATGCGGGATAAAATATTTTAGTTGTCTGGTTATGCAGTTTCTGTAGGTATATGTATTGTAAACTCTAATAATAATAATAATAATAATAATAATAATAATAATAATAATGTGCTTCTAGGAATCTTTGGGAGGTCATATTAAACTTATGGTCATGAACCTTTGCAGTAAAACATTATGAAAATCTTTTAAAGGCTTCACCAATGAGACAAAACAGAAAAATGCAAAAAAATCTTGCAGTTATGGATCTGCCTCATTGCTGTTTGTGTCCTAGAACAGGACATAAATTGTTGTTTATTAGTAGATCCCTAGTGTGATGATGACGACATCATCCCCCCCAACACTATCCTTATAAAGAGCCTTGAGGAACACATTAGCAAATTTAGCTATCTATGTTTCAGGCTAATATTTAGCTAAACAAGTGACACCCTCTTGGACTAGCAATAGCGTATTTATTCCGTATTAACCACTCCAGTGACAATCCCTTGGTGGAACACTAGCCAGCTAGCTCTATTTAAAGCCTTTTTTTTAATTGCAAAATTAGCAAGCTAGCTATTTATGTTTAGCTAATGCAATCCTTGCTTCAATGCTAGAGACCTTTGTTCCTGAAAATGGCAGCTGTTATACAGTGTGACGTCTCATAAAACGCATAAAACAGCCTTCTTTCTGCTTGACTACATCTACTGTATGTGTAAATTTAAATTCATGCCCCATATAATGCTGTGTTCAATGTTATTCAGAAGTTGGAAGTCAAACTTTTAATTATGTCATTTTCCTGTTCAACCTTCACGCCTTCGAGCTACAAAGTAGGAAAACACATTGATGTCTGCATGAAAGCAAATAATACTATAATGTTATTTGAAAGTAGAGAAGTGGCGCTTTATTTACTGCTGATGCTGTGAGCAGCCATTTTGATATGATGTCAGAGATTCTCCTTTCTAAGAAGGAATTCCTAGTGCGCTCTCTTTATTTTTTTTTTCCTATTTGGAAATTCTTTATGTACAAACTTCAGTTGAATGAGGAATTTAGCCTTCGAATCTCAGAGCAGCTTTAATTTCCATATTTAAACTCAAATACATTCTTACTGTGATCTGCAGAAATGTGTTGGTCTAATAAATTGTTTTACACCAATTTTTGTTCTTTATCCTGCATTCCTTTTCCTTTCTTTCACCCTCTTTCTTTCTCTATCTCTATATCAGGGTGTTTATCGGGTTAGTGGGTCCAAACCCAGAATCCTGAAGTTGTGTCACACTTTCGAGACCCAAAAAGACCAGGTTGACCTAACGGACCTCTCACCTCACGACATCACTTCCGTTCTCAAGCTCTTTTTCAAAGACGTACGTCCTGCCTGGTTTTTAATTGTTAAGCCTCACGTCGTTCATTAAGAATTAAATGTCAGTTATCAGAAGAAATAATGGTAACGTAAAGGTATATGTGCATATTGCTTTGCTCTCTTTCATAGCTTCCTGAGCCGTTACTGACCTTCGACCATTACAACGATTTCATCAACATTGGAAAAGACATTCAGCGGCTGACTGAGAGAGAATATTCATCTGAGACTGCTCAAATAGAGGAGAACATAGTGAGCAATCTGAAGCAGGTTCTAGGGCGACTTCCTCCCTGTAATTACAGCACACTGCAGTACATGATGGCCCACCTGTACAGGTAACACTCAAAACACTCGCAATCTGTATATTTATAGTTAATTATCAAATAATAATAGATAACTGACTATATACAGGACATTTGTAGCATAAATAGAAATGTCATGTCCCTAAGATCAAAAGGCCGCCTAATCACCAGGGTTGCCAGTTTGACGGATTTCAAGCAGCTATCTCTAAACTGCCTAGACATGCTGTTGAAACACGTACCATGCAGTCTCCTCACATATGTACGTTTCTTCTTACTTGTCTCAGCATAACCAACTATGTTTTATTCATGACAATATACGAAATAATACAATATGATTTTAGTAACTTGGTGAAATATCTTGCTTGTTTAAAGAAATTATGTGTTTTTAATACTGATTCATTGATAAACAAACAATATGACTTCAAATCCAGTCAGAAATGGCGAGGGCACTTGTATGACCTCTTTTCTGTGAGCACTGAGTTCCTGGATTGAGGGTGTGTCTAGTACAAAAAGTCATGGAGGCCAAGAATATGAACAAGATGCATACGGCAGGTTTAGTGTAAGATTTACATCAGGTCATTTTGCCTGTACAGGTTCAGTAAGTCTAAATAATTTTTTTTTTCAGTAAATCTAAATAAACCTCTTGCCGTTGATGATACAAAATAAAACAAATAAAAATAAAAGATGTTTTCTCACACATTTGTCCCCAACTAAAACCTCCTAAACACACCACATTATAATAACCACCTCCAACTCATACACACAAACTTCTGAGGCTGACGTGAAGGCAACATTAACACAAGAGAGTTCGCAATGATCAATCATTTCCATTCAGTAATGACAAGCTAAAAATAAACACTTCATTGACGTGTCCATTTGGTAATGGATTGTGGGTGACCATGGGTTGCTTTTGGCAGCTTTGACACCCCGTCTATGGTCAAAACGTCATCTCAAGTGTTCACTGAAGATGTATTTGAGAAATATGGAAACTTGCTCATTTGCTCCTGCACTAGGATTAGCTAGTACTGATGACTGACTTGTGTATATGATATTTCATGATTAGTAAGTCTAAAACACACCATAATATTTCTGTGTGCAGACTTAAAAACACAGACAGATTTTCACTCCTGGTTTAGAGCTTAATGCACAAACTTGATAGAGGCCAAAAAACCCCAATGTGGTGTCCCACAAGGCTTTAATTTAGTTTAATTTAATTAACAAGGCTCTTGTTCTTTTCGTTTTTTATGTGCTGCCACATTGACAAGTAATTTGCAAACATCATCCAGTGACTAATAAGTTCAACGTGGTGTCCCACAAAGGTCTGTTCTAGGCCGCGTATTGTTCTTTATTTATATCCAGCCTCCTGGACATTGAATGGTGGCTTTCAACACCGATGATAAACAATTATATATCTGTTTAAGAGCTTCATCAGCACACCCTTGCAAATTAGAAGCCTGTTCCAAAGACATGAGAGGTTGGAGGAATGGAAACTTCCTGATCTCAAATTCAGATTAAACAGAAATACTGGTATTGACTACTAAATAAGTTGAAATGAGGTCTGAACATTGTAGACTGTGCTTCAATCAAATCAAAATCTTAAAATCGTAAGATATAAATTTATAAAGACATAGTTAACTATTCTATGAAATAAAGTAAATGAAATCATTATAAATATGATTTTAGTATACAGTGTAAATACTACTTTAGTATATAAAACACTACTATTATTAATAATACTGTTGTTACTATTAAACATAATACAAATGTAAATATTCCTCATACAAGAACGTGTGGTACTTTGACAGGAACTTTGTTTTGGACAAAGTACTGAAAGTTCAGTAGTGTTCTTCATCACAGCTCCGTGTTGTTAACCTTCTTTCCCAGGATATCCGAGTGTGAAGAGAATAAGATGTCTTCCGGTAACTTGGGCATCGTGTTCGGACCCACTCTCCTGCGCCCCCTTGTGTCAGGCGACGTGTCCATGGTCGCCATTTTGGAAAGCAGTTACCAGGCCATGCTGGTGGAGTTCATGATCTCACACCAAGAGCAAATCTTTGGCCCTGCTCCAAGGAAGTGCACATCTCTTCCACCTGTACCCACCAACCCACCCCCGGGGACGGAGCCTGACACGGCTGACGAGTGCGGAGCCTCGACCAGAGAACGGCCGCGGTCTCTCGAGGTAGGAAACACCACAGGCTAGAGCTGAGTGTGATAAGAAAACGTGGCTGCGGCCTGTGTTGTGGTTCTGTCTGGAGCTGCTTGTGTTCTCTCTTTAGCTGATTAAGCATCTTAACATTGGATGGAATAAATGCTAACTCATTCTGAATTACACCAGGCCTATGAGTGTGTGTGCAAATAACAAAAGTGTAAATAATTGTTTATCATCTGTTTTATTTTATGCAACCAATGCAACAAATGTCAAGTTATTTTATCCATTCATTTTTGTGTAACAATGAAAAAAAATTTGCACTTTCAACTGTTAGAAATATCATATAAATCCCAATAAAACATGTTAATTCCACATTGTAAACACAAAATATTGGAAAGTACGTACATTTTACAAAGCAATACATACTTTAACGACCAACTATTGAAGTGAACTTGATGATTATTAAATTGTTTTTTAAAACTTGAGCTGCAGGTCTGTTTGCTTTGACTCGGTCAACAGATCTTCAAACATTTGACACTGTAACTGATCCATTCTTTTGATTAACACACAGCTTTGTTCATCTGCATGCTAATCGCACTTTGTTGATTGATTTGGATATTTTTATTCAAGCTTAATTTTATAATACTGCCTATTCTGGTTTGCTTTCGTTTATTGCACACATATTCTTCATCCTGTTGATTTTACATTGTCGATTTACTGTTTGACATGAATCTAAATCTGCGATGTGATACCCACAAGCACAAAAGCTGCTCTCAAATGGATTAAATATAACCAGGAAGGTACAATTGCTAAATCTATCATTGTTTGCGTATCATAATCTTCATCTTTTCATCATCTTATCATCTTTGCACTGTGTGTAGGACAGAATTTAAACTCTGAACCAAATTCTGTATCTTAGTAATGTGTATGAATGAGTGTATATTATTTTGAATCTAACTATTACATACTATAAAATATTACTATAACATTTTGGCAGGGAGACTGTCGCAAAAAAAGAAAGAAATTCTCATCTAATCTCATGAGACGGGTTGAATAATGGTTCAGTTTTTAAAAATAAATACATAAATAAATATATAGAGTAAACATGATGGGTGAAAAAAGTAAAACCAGTCCAAAAATATAGTATAATGAGTGGTGTGAATACGTTATGTAGTGGCATTTCCTTTTATGATTAATTTACAAAACCATAGCTTATCTTATAAATATATGTAAATAACCACTGCACTTGATTTAACTATACAGTTAATATATTTTTTTAATAATTAGCTAGATATCTTTGGTGGTTTATACATTTGGGATTGTGTTTGGTTCAGAATTTGGAAAAGAAAAGTGTACTTGCTCCATTATTCTGAGAGTAATGAGCTGAGCTATGGAGCTATAAATATTTCTTGATCACATATTATTGTCTGTAATTTATTTCTCTCTGTCTGTCTTTCTCTCTTTGTGTCAGTCGTGGCTATGAGGGACACACCATCCGCTGCACGGGGTCACTCTGAAGGTGCACTTATGGACCCAGCCGTATCATGAAGCAACCTAGACAGTGTACTCCAACAACGAGGAATATGGCGCTACAAATCAGCGGGAATTCTGGGAAATTGTGCGGATAAGACAGCTGCAGCTCTGCAGCACAAGAGACAAGAGGAAAATAAACACCTCCAGCAGTGGCCACGCCCCTCAGCCCTGTGAATCCTGAATCAAACGTTGCCATTAGGACAGAAGTAACGAAGGTCACCTGGTTTATGAGAGTGGTACGGGCCACAGGAAGTAACCTGATGGTTACTTGTCCAGGAGACACAAGACATTTTGTCCAGACTGAACCTGAAACAAAGCAGCTCAAGGAAAAATCAGTTTTGTAAGAAATAAGCAGCCACATGCTGATAAATTCTTAGAAAATATAGGTTTCTTAAGGGTTCTCCAAGGGTTCCTTGGATATTTATGGGTTTGTAGCTTCCTAAATGGCTCTACAGTGAAACACTGAATAACCGAATAACTCTTAAAGGTTACATTTAACCATTATATAATTTTTAACACCATATGGCTTGGCTGTCTTAAATTATTGCCTGTTTGTTCAATTCTTTTCATTTAATATAGAATCAAGATTATTTTAGCAGTATTAGCCTCTTGATATAACTTTTCCAGAGACATGATTCAATACTGACTCTCTCTTATCCTTAAATACTGTATAAGAAAGGAAATCGTTTTAGGAACATTGTACGAACGTGTGTAGAAATTTCATGGATAATGGTTTTATTTTGTATATTTGAAATATTTTCCCCACTTCAACCTAAATATATTTTTATACAAGAACACACTTGTATTTTGGAAGTTTGTGGCAGAAAAAAAAAATCCATAACTTAATATATATTAGATTCTCCAGAATCAACTTTTGCCTTGCGTTTTATTTATATCGCATGTTCACCTCGCATGTGTGTAGGTTTCATCTGGGATTTCCAGATTCCTCCCACGCTCCACAAACATAGCAGTGGATCATGCTAGATCATCCCTAGGTGTGAATGAGTGTGTGAATGTATGTGAATGTGTGGGGTCCCCTATGCAATGGAGTCCCATATAAGAGTTATTCCCTCATTGTTGTTAGTTTTCCCGGGACAGGCTCCGGATCCAGCGCAGCCCTGACCAGGATAAAGACCTTACTGTTGAGAATTGGGAAATATCATGATTGAAGAATAGCTTCATGAAATATGGTGTGTAGGAAAATATTACACAGCTAAAAACATAACTTCCATCTCAAAACATCTTTTCCAGTAATATATATATATATATATATATATATATATATATATATATATAATAAAATCTATCCTAACAAAAAATACAATCGAGTCTCTATGTAACTATTTCCATTTAAAAAAAATCCGTCCCAAATCCAATTCCAGATCCAATTCCAAATCCAGTCTTTTCCACATGTTTTGGGATCAGATGAAATTCTTTCTTCTTTTCTCCTTTATCCGATTCCACCATTTTTTGCTGGTATCCTAGATATCAAATCGGTGCCGTCTCTAATTTTATACATTAGATAAAGCACAGTGGAAAAGGTTGCACACAACGTGCAAATGAGAAAAAAAAGAGAGAAATCCTAACACGTACCACAAGATGGCAGATGTACAATGCTGTTCAATGGTAAAGTGTGAAGTTTGCTGAAGCTCCTGGATCCTCATTTGTTATAAATGAGCAATTAATAGATATTAAATCCTGGGTGTGTTTGAAAACATGATAATGATCAGAAATGATATCAGAGTGCAGGAATGATTTGTGATCACTGGTCTGTCTCCGAGGCTGTAATCAGGATTATTGCCCACCATAACATCAGGACCAGCTCTGAGATAATTTACACACTTAGGCCTGCATGTACACATCAAGTTCTAGCTTTTTGAAATCTTGTCCTTTTAGTGTCCATTTAGTGTTAAAGAAATAACTCTGCAATTTCTTGACCCAATCTCCACCTACTATATCTGTAGCGCACATGTGTTTCTCTGTACTGAGAGAAGCCAGAACAAAAAACCTGTTTAACTCACTTACAAGGGATGAATTTTGAATTCTGATTGGTCAAGAATTATTGATTCATTTTCTGTAACAGAACCTCTGACAGCAGTGTAGCTGCTCATTTTCATTTGTTTATATTAAGGGTCCACTATGTAGGATTTCGGCGGATCTATGAGTAGAAATGGAATATAATATTCATAAGTGTCTTGTCACTAGTGTATAATTACATGTAACTACAAATCATTATGTTTTCGTAAGCTTAGAATGAGCCCTTTATATCTACATAGGGTGCGGGTCCATCTCTACAGAGCCGCCATGTTTGGGTGCTGCAGTAGCCCAGAACGGACAAACCTCTTGAGAGCGCCTTGCGTGTTTTGCGTTTTTTCAAGTGGCAGGAGAAGCTCCAGAAAGAAGCACCGGAATGAAGACGAAGAAGAACACAGAAGAGGGATCAGTGTTTGCTGGTGCTGGCTAACAAGTTTGAGAACCTAAATTTAAAAAAATTGAGGATCATACTTATTATTTAGCACAGTAAAGGCAAGGGAGTGCGAATGTAAGTGTTTGAAAGTAGGCTACAGGCACCTGATGGCAACCGTACTCTCTAATACATGCTTGGAAAGGGAGGGGTAAGAGAGGGGCAATCAGGTGGTAGAATCTTACATAGTGGTCCTTTAATCACTTGTATTAAGTTTTCTGTGAAGAGATGTTGAGTAGCAATTTTGGAAGGAGTTTCTCCAGTTTCATTGTTTTGTGACAGTCAGTTTTCCTCAATGGAAAGGTCTTCAAGACAGGAGTTTATGCTTTGAGGTTTGTTTTTTCTTATTATTAAATTGAGAAGAGAGAAAAAAGCAAGACTGCTGAGGGAATGCCCATTTACAGCTGCTATAACGTACATGAAAACTCCACAACATGAACATCTAAAAAGTAAAACGATAAATAAAATAATGTGTTGTTCTTCAATTTAAAAAAATAATTGTTTGTGTTGCCAAATTGCTGCAGGATAAGAAGAATAAAATGCAGTAATTTGTTTCTTTGAAAAGTTCCCTTACAAAAGAATTACGGTGTTACGGACAGCTTTGAAGAATTCACGAAAGCGTTCTATGTTTCGTGTAAATCTTCCCTTAGACTTTCACTGTAAGTGAGTTTCAGCGAAGCAGATTTTCTGTTTATTTCTACTTACAGGAAAACATGTTGAAATGATTGTCTGTCGTAATCACATGTTCGCTACAGATGGAGTATTTCTTTAATTCAGTGGTCATCACAGTGGTGTCTGGAGGCTCTCAGGGGTCTGTGAGGTGAGGCATAGCTGGAAGGAGGTTAAAGAGAAATGAATAAAATTGAATAAAACTATTATAATGAAAGTCAGTTAACTGTAGTTAAAAAAGTGTGCATGTGTAGCTCATTAGCAAAGTTATTATATATTGAGTTCTTGTAGTTATCAGTAGGTTTGAATGTTCTCCTGAACTGAACCGTTTTAATCCAACTCAAAAACTCGTAATAAGATTATAAATAACGTCAACTTGGACCTTTTTGTTCATGAATAAAAAGCTCTCTCCAAATAAATAACAAATATAGTATTGTACATGTTCATGTAATGTGTCTAATATGTAATTTTTTGGAATATGTTTAATAACTGATATTTTCAATCATTGATGTATGATAGTATGTTTAATATGAAATGTATTTTTTTTTAAGTGTATTTACAGTTAAAGGGGTCCCTGGCTATATTCACTGATTTAAGTGACTACCATTACATATGCCCAAATCTAAGCAGGACAAAGTTATGTGTGGTGTTCAGACAGCAGCTCTGTGGCAGTCCTGAGGTTTGAAGTTAAACTTTCTGGACAAAAGCTTATCCGCTGATCCACCTCTGCACCTAATGCAGTAATGCAAACAGCATCCGTGCAGCTTAGAGCGCAAAACAATTTTACTTGTAATACGGCTTTCTGGTCAACACTGTCCAACTCTGTGTGTGTGTGCGTGTGTGTGTGCGTGTGTGTGTAAATAAATATATGGAAGAACAAAGGTCCAAAAGCACTAGGTGTGAAACGGTGAAAGCGTAATGAGAAGTGAACAGATGTATTGATTTTAAGTTGGTGTCTGAAAGCAGCTCGCCCACAGCGGCCTGCGTTCTCCACTCAGTCCATATGAAAAAGATATGAAATATGTGAAGCATGTTGTCCCACTAGGATCAGTGAGAGCTGTGAAAAATGAGAGAGATGGAGAGAAGAGAGAAGAGAGAAGAGAGGGGGGAAGAAGAAGATGAAAGATCAAGTGACAGTGAAGAGACAAGATAGACAAGTGAGAGAGCGAAGGGAAAGAGAGAAACGGGGAAGAGAGAGTGAGAGAGAAAAGAATGAAAAATGAAAAGATAGTGAAGACAAGATGGAGAGAGATAGAAACAGATAGGAACAGATAGAAAGAGGAGGCAGGGGAAGAAAAGAGATATGGACAGAGGGGAGAAGACAGAAAGACAACAATAGAGAGAGGAGGGATTGAAGGAATGACAGAGAGCAGAGAACAGAAAGAGAGAGACAGGAGGGAGGGAAGAGAGAGACAAACAAACAGAAAGAGTGAGACAGGAGCGAGGGAAAGGGAGAGCGAGAGAGGAGGGATGAGGAAGAGAATTAAAGAAAGAGAGAGTCATGAAGGAGAGAGAGAGAGAGAGAG
>JAQQZX010000023.1:26427400-26437505 GCA_030068355.1 Notoglanidium maculatum | reverse complement strand
TTGTTGTAAATTAAGATAGATAGATAGATAGATAGATAGATAGATAGATAGATAGATAGATAGATAGATAGATAGATGCGTCTGTTATATATTTCCTAACATAATATGATTTTTCTTTTCCTCCCTGCTATAATAGCACTTTAAGAAATGCGTTTGAGTTTATTTTCTTTCTCTTTGGTGATGTTCTAATCGTGTTGAACAATCTCAGGTTGCTCGGTGTCTGGCTTGTGTTCGGGTTTAAATCCGAAAATGTTCGGAGCAAAACATTTCAAAATAAAATATGTACAGTAAGAGTACACTCTCAGAAATATAAGGGTACCGACCTGTACCAAGCTGGAGCTCTCCTCGGCGCGTGCAGTGTACCTGTAAAGCTTTACTAAAGGTGAAAGGTCATTATGGGCCAGTTCTGTGCCTCACATCCTGTTTTAAAAGGTGCACTTTATCCACATTTAGGGATATCCGAGGAAAGGTACAGTTTAGCACCCTTGTTGTCTGAGAGTACAGGACACTCCAGACAGGATTGAAAAGAAAAGGCACATCCCAAACCGCATACTACTGCACTAATAGTCTTATAGTTACATAACATGTCTCATTCCTTATTAATACTCTATTAATACTCTTCATTCTTTATTCATACTCTTCATTAATCATTTACTTTATTAATATTCGTCATTGGTACTCTTTATTAACACTACTGATACTCGTTATTAATACTCTAATAGTACTCTTCATTGATACTCTTTTTTAATACTCTTTGTTGATACTTTTTAGATACTCTTTATTGATGCTCTGTGTACTCTCTTTGTTAATAATCATTGTTAATACATTTTATTGATAGACTTTATTGATACTCTTCATTGATACTGTAACACTCTCATTAACAAACTGATTAATACTCTCTCTATTGATACGCTTTATTGATACTCTATTAATACTCTTTATTAGGGTAGTAGGTTGTGTGGCTTGAAACAGAGCCCATATATTTATTAGTGTAGTAGTGCAAATCCGGGAAGCTATAACAGTGTACTATTTTGGCACCCTACTTAGGGCACGTTTTATACACAAAACTGAGAATTGTGCTTCATTCTTAAGCCCTATAGCTGATGTTCAATGAGAGCTTAAAATATATATTTAAAAAACCCTAATATAATTAAAAATATATTGGCCTGCTGTTGTTAATCAGTTAATCCTACATTTACATATAGGTCTGCCTGTGTGTTTATGATTATCTGCTTTCACAAATATACACCTGTATGTGTGCAGTTTCACATTTTCCCCCTGCCCACAACTCAATTCATCTGTTCTCTACATGTGATTCTCTCCAGTGATTATGTTTTCCACATTTGTTTTACATATGTATGTATTTTCACATGTAATTTTTTTTACACATGTGATTTTTTTCACATGATTCTATTTTTTTTTACATGTAGAGCATGTGATTTTATTTTTTACATGGGATATTCTTACATAATTAATTTTTCCATGTTATGATTTTCTCCCATTATGAAATTTGCTGCATTTGTATTTTTTCCACATGTACTTTCACATGTGTTTACTTTCACATGTGATTTTTCAGATTATTCCATATTTCTACAGTTCTACACATCTTATTTTTTCACATGTAGAGCAAGTGTTTTTATTTTCCCATGTAATTTTTCCCCCCACGTCATTCATAAATATTTTGGATGTCAAATATTATTCACATGATGTTATGTGCCTTTCACTTTTCTGGACATAACATGGTGAAATGCACTGTCACATCTTTTTTTGTGTTTTTTTTTTTTTTTTTTGTATTAGATTTTTCCCATTAGGAATTTCCAGCCCACAGGGATTCACAGGCATGTGTGAATATTTATTGGATTATTGTGTGCTTTCTCTCAGTCAGCACTCAGAAGGAGGCCCGAACGGTATGAAAACAGAGGAAAACCAGTCATGTCTGCAGCAGGCTCCGTCTTCCACACCTTTTGGTGAGAAAACAGAATATCAGACATGATTCAGAAACAAAACAACACGATTCTGATTTAAACTGAAGCTGTCATGCAATGACGTTTGTAGATTGCATGTTGAATGTTTTGCTCCTTCACAAAATAATTATTCAACAGTACAATGGTACTTTTTATGCTAATTATGTATTTGTGTGTATTTTAATGTAATCACATCAATCAAATCTTAATTGAACATTTAGTAGGATATTTATCTCAGGAATGATACGTAACCACAGTTATAGTAGTTTGGAATCAGCTTTGCTCTTGCGCTTAGTATGTTTTTATATACTCTCAGAAAGAAAGGGTACTAAACTGTACCTGTTCTTGTCGATGTGGTGGTACCCTGAAGCGTACAGCTTTTATACATTTAGTATCTTTAATCTAAAACTGTGTCTTTAAACTAGAAAGGTGCTTATAAAAATTATTTTCAAAGGTACACTATGTATATATTTACATATTTCCACATATTAAAAGTGCAAAATAATACAGGTACCACCCTAATGTAGAACAGGTACACTTTAGTACCCTTTTTTGAGAGAGTGGGTTACGTTGCACTTTCCAAGGATTTTGCACCGTGTTTTGTTGAGTGCTGAGATATTATTTTAAACTTTAATAGCGGTGCACTGATTTCCCACTGAGTATTAATATCAGACATGACGCTGCTGTGAAACATCTGATCACTACCTGATCAGATTTGCCTATTTTTCAAGCCATTCATATATTTATTTATATATTTTATGAATATCTGAATGTGTGTGATTAATGTGTTGATTGGTAGGAGAGTGGGAGAATCAGCAGATCGGATAGTATAGAGTATTTGGCTGATACACATATCACAAATGGGGAAACATAACGTACATAGTTTTGTAGTTTGCTGTCCAGGAAACCAAAACATCCACCTTTCCACATATTCATTCTACAGCTATGATTCTGCTTTAATTAGGTAACTTTCCTGTTCTCAGACACCTCATTTGACTCATCAGTTAAATCCTGTGTTTGGTTAAGGATTGAAACACAAAATTATCAACATCTGGACATCCACATTGTCAGAAAAAAAGGTATAAAACTGTACTTTTCCTTCTCACTGAAGTGATAAAATCGTGCGTCCACCTTTTTTTCCTTTAGTATGTATAGTATGTTAGCATAGTACATTTAGTTATTTAGTTATATCTTTATATAAACATGATTTATGGTGAATAATTAGACTTTAAGATCCACTAAAACCACTGATTGACCATTAAAGCGTTACATTCATTAAAGGTACACCACACCAGGTAATGTGCGCATCTGATGGTACCACTGCAGCAAGAAGATAAAGTACCTTTAGTACCTTTATTTCTGAGAATGCAGGGGGTCAATGTAAACAAACCAACATCAGTCTAAACTTTTTTGCAGTTTTATTGGCTGTGATACTCTTTTGAAGTATACAGACAGTATTCATACTGACAAGCTAAAGGTGACTACAGTAGGATAGCAAGGATTGCACATTATGGAAAAAAATATCATGTATACTCAATATGCATCATATTATTCATGTTTGCTGACAATAGCTCCACAACTAAATGGCTTTTAACTCTGCAATCATGTTTTAAACTTAAAAAGAAATAATTAATAAGCCCTGTGAAGTACCAGCATCCTGTCCTGGGTGCTATCAACATCTCGTGCACAGTGTTCCCGGGATTGGCGTCAGCGCCACCTCAGCCCTGACCCTGAAGATGAAAGAATGAGTGACTAATTCACCAAGGATTATGACCCCAAGAGCTATTGGTTTAAAGATCATCGGCTACTGGTTAATGCACGAAACAATGCAAACGGTTGATGATACAAAACTGTCATCATATCTTCATATCGCTCGACCCGAGTATCAATGACAATGATCGTCTGTGAATTGGGTGATTTTATATCCACCAAAAATAATGTCATTTTTCACAATCCACTCGAATTCCGGTCCCAGTAATTGTTTTTTTTTCTCGCCAGCATCTTCTGGTGTTACTAACTTTGGTTTGATAAAGACAAAACTGCTGCCTTGATTTCCAAACGTTAATATTTCAGAGCTGAACTGGACCATCCTGAACGTAATATAGTTTTATACCTCTGTGATAATTACCATAAACTGGGATGAAAGGTAAAGTGATTATCACAGCATGTATAAGTGACATATTAGCCTAGGTATACATCCAATTCCCCTCATATCATAGTAAATCAAATAAACACTTTTATTTCAGTAAAACCCTGGTGATTTGAGTCGTGTTGGTCCTCAGTCGTGCTACGTTTCGATGATAGGCGGCATGCTGTTATAGCCGAGTGCACTGTATTACTGATGAACATAATCTCCAGGAGTTCAAAAAAAGGGTTCATTGGATGATTAAGGTTTCTTAACTTCTAAAAAAAAATCTTTCTGGTAGGGAAACACTTGGTTATAGAACTTTTTTTGCCAGAAATAAGGGTTTGCCAGAGCGACAATCGAAAAACCCTTAAGGCAGGATTAACCATTAATATCTGGATATTTATTAAAACCATGAAGATTTTTTATTCCTAAAATTTCCACTGCGTCGCAGAACCCTAGAAATCGCCAGAACCCACTTTGCGAATGTACAGATTCAGCATCACAGTTTTGATCCTCTAATCTTTGAAGTGATTGGTTCATAAATCTTATTGTAAATCTTATTTCGCGAGATTATAAGCAGAGTTCCTACACAACTCTCCCTGAGTCACTGTTATACAGGAGTGCTACGAAAGTCTCCTTTTTAATGCACAATATTACAGATACAAATCATAATTTTGGTAATTTTTCAGATTTTTGTATAAACTGCATCTATAACACATCTTCTCTTTAATTGTAGTTGCAGAAAAAAGTTTATTTCACTGTTCTTCTCTTCTTGACCACTGCATTATCTCAAACCCAGCAACTTTAAAGAAGGATAAGCCCCGCCCACTTCATAATCACGCCATGTCATATACTGTATCACTGAAAAACCCGTTTTCTGAGAAGTGTGTGTGTGTTTATGTGTCATTATGACATACAGCAATGTCCATAAACCTTATAAACCTTATAAACTACAATAACTTACAATACATTATATTTTTCTACATTTACAACCAAAAAAAGCTCAATTTCTAGATTCCTGAAATTTTAAATGTTCATTATTATCCATAGTTAGAGGGTTACTATAGAGGAAATTCCAAAATGTTGATTAATTTTGGATTTATGGAGTTTACATTGAAAAATGGTCTCAAATATTTTTTATATAATAACACATTACAGAGTATTATTAATATTAAATAATGCAGAAGTGACATTCTAAAAAAAGTATTTCTTTGCTGAGCATTTTCACAGTGAAGTAAACACTTTAATTTATCCAATTAATAATTATAAATTAGTGTGTTTAAATAATTTAGTAAATTTTTTTATTTCATTATGTATGCAAATTTATGCACAATTTATGAGATGATGCCTCATTTAGGTAAATAAATGTCTTTTTAAAAAGTTGAAAAACTTGACTGTGATTGTGAAATCTATTGATTTAAAAAATGGACCAATTCACCTGCAGTGTTTTAGCTTAACTGTAAATCAAACGTAACATTGTGTTAACAAATTAAAACCGAACATCAATCTGAATCATCCATGCAAAACGAATCATGATTCTGAGTCCTGGACGACGTAAACATAAAGACTTCCTGTGCATTTTTACTGCTTGTTACCATGACGAGGCCTCAGTGTGTTTGATGTGTGTCTGTTTGATGTGTGTGTGTATTTCCACAGAGCATGTGGGCGGAAGTGAGGTGTGTGCAGGGTGCGAGTCGCCCATCGCTGACCGCTTCCTCCTGCGTGTGAATGATCAGTCGTGGCACGAGACGTGTGTGAAGTGTGCCGTGTGTCTGAGCACGCTCAGTGGGACGTGTTACTCCCGAGACCGGCTGCTCTACTGCAAACACGACTACGAGAAGTAAGACAAGAGACTCAGTACGCCACACACACACCAATTATACAGCAAATCCAGTACAACAACTCCTGCAAGTCCTCAGCACACACGCATACTCAAACACACACATCATCACACAAACACACACACACACACACACACACACATAAACATGCACATCAACACACACAAACACACATATGAACACAAACACATAAGCATGCAAACAAACACACACAAACACAAAAACACACACACATGAATGCACACACAAGCACACAGAAACATACACATAAACACCCAAACATGCACATAAACACACACAAGCACACAAACATACACAAACACACACAAACATACACATAAACACACACACACACACATAAACAAACACACATAAACATACACATAAACACACAAACATACACATAAAAATACACGAGCACACATAAACACAAACATAAACACAAACACACAAAAAAACATGAACACACACATAAATACAGATATAAACACACAAACAAACACATGAACATAAACATAAACACAAACACACATAAACACAGAAAAAACGTGAACACACAAACACAAATACACACACATAAACACACATATAAACACACAAACAAACATGAACGCACACACACAAACATACACATACACACATAAGAACACACAAACACACACATAAGTACAATACTACTATACAATAACAACAGCATGTTAATAATGTAATTTCTTGCTTCTGTCTAAAACTTCTCTGCTCAGTTTCTTTCCTTCTTTCTCTCTTTCTTGCTGCTTTCTTCTTGCTTTAAGGACAGATCTTTCCTGAGCCTAACCTTGATAACTGCCTCAGTTCCATCTTGAGTATCACATTGTTTTAATATTCTGTCAGAAGGGAGACGAGGTTGCAGTTTAGAGGAGGAATGTAACTCAGATATGAATGAATCTCAGCTGTATAATATTGTGATGCTGGAGAGTTGTGGCGTTTGTTTAAAGAGAGCTCCAGCAGTGACATCACAGGGGTCAGAGAGATGAAGGACGAACTCGCTGGCTGCTATCGCTCCAGTCACAAGCATCAGACACTGTGGGCCAGCAGCGGCTCTCCCTCCACCAAGCCACATCTGGAGCTGTCTGAGGGAGAGCTGGGAAAAGGGAGAGAGAGAGAGAGAGAGAGAGAGATGGGAGGATTTCAGACCAAAAAAAATAACCGCTCCTTGTACAGCAAAATAAAAATATGAAGAAATAAAAAAACTCTTTCACTTTTACAAAAATCCCCATTTTTTCCTCATGACCTTCACAGAAATGTTAGAAAATAATGATTACAAAGTAACAGGATCAGAAACAGAAAATTTTATAGACAACTTCAATCAAAGCTAGCCATTTCTTTTACCTTGCTCACATGCACGGATAAAACACGTTTTGCCTCCAATATCAACTCTCATCAAGCCAGAACCCTGAACCTGTTTCACTTAGAGCCACATCATTATAAAAGGTAATGATGAGAAGGGAGGGGAAGAAAAAGTTTTATTTCTGTTGCACATTTACATTTTATCCGGTCAAAGCTAATCCTAACATGAGCGTATGCAGCGACCTCACACTCATCTTCACTCAGTACACACCTTTACTTCTTTATCTCAGCTAACCGTAACTGTTCATGTATGAAAGTGGGCGTGTCATATGCATATGACCTGTAAATAAGGAGCTGGTGGGCGGGGCTTGTTTCCACACAGCTGAAGCTGATTGATCATCATTACTAGTTTCATGATCAGATGCTGAATAGTTCATACGTCATACGCCGTGTGTTTCAGTCAGAGCTCATTTATACATAGCTTTGTCTTTAGGCCTGGATTATTTCCTTCATTTATTCATTAAAGGACAAAAATTTCATATCTTTGTTTTTTCTTCTCACACTTCCTTTATTTCTTGGCCTTTTCACAGTCTTTAATTTTTCTTTATCTCTGTTTATCTTTCTCATTCTCCCTTATTCTGTATTTCTCTTTCGTTGTCTTAAAGGACCTGTCCAGTCTTTCTTTCTTTCTTTCTTTCTTTTTATTTATTGTAACAACTGATATAAAAGCAGAATGTTTTTTTAAGTCTGTTAAGTGTCAAAGAGATTAACAGTGGAATTAGCTATGACTGATGTCACATGATCTTCATAACCCTCAAAAAGAGTATGATGATGGTGAGTATGAACATGACGATCACAAAGATGAAGCTTATAGTGAAGAGTGTGGAGATGAAGAGTATGTTGAAAAGTATGACATTGAAGAGTATGACTATGAAGAGTATATTAATGAAGAGTATAAAAATGAAGAACATGACGAAGAGTATGAAGACGATGAGCATGACGATAGAGTAAAATGATGAAGAGTATGAAGACGAAGAGTGTGATGATGAAGAGTATCATGATAGAAAGTAGGATGATGAAGAGTATGAAAATGATGAGTATGATGATTAGCGTAAAGATGAAGAGTATGATGATGTTAGTATATTGGGATATTTTAATGTTATGTAATTATATCCCTCAGCCCAGTCCAGGCTCCAGCTCATGAGGATGTGAATGTTCTCAGCTGTTCTTCTGACTGATTGCACTGTTATATCACTGTGTCCTGCAGCACACAATGCAATCCTCTGAAACAATTCGGAGGCTTTTTATCATCCTCCAACGTGTAGGAAGTGAGATTCTCCGTGAATACTCTGAGCTGCTTCTACAAGAGTATCAGTGGTCATAGCTGATGTCGTCTGCAGCAGCTGCGCAGTTACACAATCTGTTTAGAAGAGTCATGATCAAAAAGCTTGTTTTCACCTTCAGTCCTGATCTGTAAACCTTCCCATCCTCCATCACATCAATGATCCACAACTCCATCTCTCAAACCCCCAGGAGCCATAACATCACACTGACACATACAAAATCCCTTCAATCTCAATTGTCCTGCTTTTAAACGTCTTCAGGATAGAGGAGTTTACGCTTTCTGTTTTTTGGGGGGTTTTTTTTGTCTTATTAACTTGACAGAAAAACGAGAAGCTGGTGAGGGGGTGAGCGTTTACAGCTGCTATAACGCACATTAGAATAGGAGAAAATACCTTCCATGGACATTCCTCAACTTTAAATGTAACTATAAATGGACAAAAAGTACACTTTTGTTTAAAAGTAAAGTAAAGCTTTGGCAGATTGCTGTGGTGAAAGAGGAATAAAACACTTTGGGATGTTCTTACAGGAAAAGAAATTCAAGAATATAATAATTGTTGTGAACTATTTTGCTATATCATTACACTCTGCTGTGTTTTATTTCTTACACATATACATATAGCAACGGACAACAATAGCTGAAATGGCTATGCAGCTCTCGTCAATCACACGACAGCTACAAACCTGGGAGTCTGAAGTCTAACACGTGCTTTCTGTGAGACATGTATACTAGTGCACTGTAACACACTCAAAGCAAAGCGCTATCCACCCTCTTCCACATACAGGAGCTGACAGATGTTCATGATTGGCTAGGGTCACTGTGATTGACAGGGAAGACAGAGTATGCCCCTCCCACTTTTGCTCCCTTAGATGGCTGCGGCATCGGCGGGATTCGAAGTCGCGTTGTCTCTTTATGAGATGACAGAAATTAATAGAAATTTAAGAAATGGGTAGAAATGTAATTGTGTGTTATAATTATTTTACTTTCTTTAACATTACAGGTTCATATTAGAAATCCTTGGACCAGAATTAAACATTTCAGTGAGTTGGGTCTCACTGAATTGCTTAAATTCACTCAAATTCACTGTTTAAATAATGGACATTTATAACACCTTAATGAGAAACTACATCATGTTAAATACATATTTAATTAAATACAATTACTTTTTAATTATATTGTCATATACAAATACAAAGACAAACATACAATAAACTGTGTGTGTGTGTGTGTGTGTGTGTGTGTGTGTGTGTGTGTGTGTGTGTGTGTGTTTGTGTGAGTGCGTGTGTGTGTGTGTGGAATGTAAAGTATAAGTTGTGTGTCGTGGTATGTATCCCCATACGAGACTTGGCACACTCCTGTGTAGATGACCTTGAGTGGATCAGCAACAATAACTCCTAGTGTTTTCTGCCGTCTGTCCATCGGCACCTCTCTGAACACACACACACACACACACACACACACACACACACACACACACACACACACACACACACACACACACACA
>JAQQZX010000023.1:26407726-26420631 GCA_030068355.1 Notoglanidium maculatum | reverse complement strand
AGGACTACTGACTGCTGAATGAATGCTATTTGAGGACTACTGACTACTGAATGAATGCTGTTTGAGGACTACTGACTCCTGAAATCTGTTGAGCACTACATATTGACTCCTGAATGCTATTTCAATACTAATAACTGATATATGAGTATTGTATTAAAGAAAATCCAAACAAGATAAAATGCTGAATTGGCTAATCATTGATCTTGGACCTGAAAAGTGGGTGTGGCCTAATAGTCTAACAAGCATTGACCTCTCTCTGTACCAATTTCAATTGTTCAACCAAACTATCTTTGCTAGGATAGCTTCTACCTGCTAGGTTCCGATTGTATGCTATGTTTTCCCTTGCTAGGTTGCTTTTTAATTGCTAGCTTGTCACTTGTTACGAGGTTCGAATGCACAATTATTCAGTTGTACGAGACATTGCTAGGTTAGCTTTGACTTGCTAGTTGACTTGCCATTGCTGATTAGTTTTCATGTGCTAGGTTTGCTTTCACTCATTAGTTTGTTTTTGCCTTCTAGTTAGCTCAGGATGGGACAAGCTATGTGATTGACTGAACCTGATCTCATTTTTAAAAATCAGAAATTTAAACAAGTATGGTTAGAGCTGTTTGTTTTCATAAAAATAAATCCTTCATAACTTAGCGTATGAACTAGATCATAAAACTTGTCACTCATTTGCAAACATGGGGCCACGTTGAATTGAAAAATATGCAAACGCTACCTGAGTTTAGCCACGCCCACTTTACATTGAAAGTGGAGAAAGTGCATGAAGCCACTTCTAGCCTCATTAGAAGGCAACCAAGCGTAAAGAATCATCAATAAAAGTACTTTTTTTTAATATACATTGAAGAATCATTTTAATTAAATCAAAGATACGTCATGACCAATCGCCTTCCGTCATTCTTTTTGACCTCGTATTTGACAGTGAGTGAAATGGTATATACATTTATCACCTACCTGTTGGTGTTTGCATATTATCTTTGAGGATATTTGCGTTTCTGTGGGCGTGTGCGTGTGTGTGTGTGTGTGTGTGTTAGGGAGTGTAGCAGGCGAGCGTAGTGGGGAATGCTGGGAGATTTTAATAACGCAGAAGCAGTGCACTGAGATTTAATAAAGGGAGATGATGTGATTACTGAACCCTGGCGCTGAGCCACCTTGCTTCACAGCAATATCCGCTCATACAAACACACACACACACACACACATACTTTCTGTCTCATACACACACAAACACACACACACACACACACACACACACACACACACACACACCAACACACACACACACAGACAGACACACACACCAATATGAACCATGCAATTATATTTACATGCATGATTTACATATCGATTCTTAATATATACACAAATGCACCAGCACAAAAGCTTGCAATATTTCTGACGGTGCACAAACCTTTCTTCAAAACGTCCTAATGTGTGTACATGCATGGAGAAGCCACCCACACCAAGATTCATCTCCGATTTTTGTTAAGATTTATCAGAAGGACAATATGTCGGCTTGTGCGCCTACTTTACTGTCTGGGTAAGGTGAGTTTCGGTCCCATTTTCCCAGAGGTCATAATCACGGTTAACCCCTCCACTCCTGAGAGATCAAAGCTGTGATGAGTGATTGAACACAACCTAAAACCTCAGGAGTATAGAACAATGACAGGGTACTTCATTTACTACGATTCCCTTCCCTTTTTTGTGATGTTACATTGCATACCGCGTGCTGGAAACATTCTGTACAAATACTGTATCAGTGCCAATCAAATGTTCTTCAGGTGGAGCTTAGAGCTTTCATGAACCTTATTACAGATAATCTACTGATTAAATAGACTAACTAAATAAAAGAACATACTGCTTTATAACACATTTTACATTAGAGCATATTGTCAGCATCAGGAATCCTTCTCATGTAATTTCACGTAATAGAGCCTTTCTGATGCAAGGCATGTTGTTGCTTTTGTGTGTTAGTGATTCATGTGCTAGCATTTCTTTTTATATGAATGTTACTTGAGTAATCTTGACTTATATAAATACTCTTTGAATACTTTCAACTGCTTTAGGAACCCTATGTGAGTGATACTTGAATATGCACTGTTATGTGAATGCTATTTGAGTATTACTATGACTGCTACATGAGTACTAGTGATGTGTTTATGAGTGGTGTGTCACTGCTATTTGAGTACTATTGGCTGTTATATGACTGCTACCTGAATGCTACTGAAGTATGAATGCTACATGAGAAGTATTGACTGTTACATGAGGGCTGTTTAAGTACTCTTGGCTGTTATATGAATGTTATTTGAGTACTGCTGACTGCTACATGAATGCTGTGACTGCTAGTTGAGTACTACTGACTGCTATATGATTACTATGCTGTTTAAGTACTACTAACTACTATATGCCTGCTATTTAAGTAATATGGACTGCTACGTGAATGTTATTTGAGGACTATGGACAGCTGAATAAATGTTATTTGAGGACTACTTACTGCTGAATGAATACTATTTGTGAACTGCTGACTGCTGAATGAATGCTATTTGAGGACAACTGACTGCTTTTTGAATGCTATTTAAATCCTCCTGACTGCTATGTGAATGCACTTTGAGTACTACTGACTGCTATATGAATGCTCTATGACTGCTGCTAAAGTGCTACTGAGCACTATATGATGATTACGGAAAAGCTATATGAGTACAGCTGACTGTACAATTATTTGAAAATTATAAATGCTGAATGCTATTTTAATAATACTAACTATTATAGAAATACTATTTGAGTGTTGTTAAATCCTCAATGCTATTTTAGTACTACTGACTCCTGAAATCTGTTGAGCACTACTATCTGCTTTATAAAATTTCAATACTAATAACTGCTGTATGAGTGGTAATTGAGTACTACTGACTCCTGAAACTTTTTATTACTGTCTGCTATAAGCAAGGTGTTTGAGTACTGTTGATTTCTGAATGCTGCTTCAATATTGACTACTGTTACTTGAATGGTAGTTGAGTGCTAGTGACGATTAGACGCTACTTGAGTGCTACTGACTACTGAATGTTCTTTGAGTAATATTGAATACTGAATCTATTTGTGTCCTAGTGACTCCTCATTGTTTTCGAGTACTAGTGACTGCTACATTAACTGTGTTGGAGTTCTGAAAGCTATTGGAGTACTATTGTCTGCTAGGTATACTGACTCCTGAAAGTTTTTGAGTGCTACTGAGTGCAATATTTATAGTATTTGAGTACTATCTACAGCAATATGAATGTTTCTGAGTACTAATGACTGTTGTATGAATAGTATTTGAGTACTATTTATGGCAATATGAATACTAGTGTAAAATTTAGTACTGAATACTATTTAAGTACTATTACACTCCTGAATGTTTTTGAGTACTACTGACTGCTAGATGAATAGTATTTGAGTACTAATTATGACATGCTAGTTGAGTAATATTTACTACTCAGTACTATTTAAGTAGGTTACTATTACCCTCATGAATGTTGTGCTACTGACTGCTAGATGAATAGTATTTATATACTATTTATAAAAATGTGTATGCTAGTTGGGTAATATTTACTGTTGAGTACTATTACACTTCTGATTGTTTTTGAGTACAACTGACTGTTGAATACTGATGAATAGTATTTGAGTACTATCTAAGGGAATATGTATATTATTTGAGTAATTTCTACTACTGAATACTATTTGACTGATATTGACTCCTGGATGCATTCTGAATACCACTGGCTATTTATATAAATGCTTCTCTGTCTCTTTTTTTTAACGAGTATTGACTGCTTTATGAATCCTTTACATCTCGAATGACATCTACTCCCGCGAGACTCTGTGTGACAGCAAGACACACAATGAGATGAAATGTCATTTGTTATTGTGATCGTATCCGCCGGCGATGCCCGATTCGTCCGTCCCATCATTCCCAGTCTCCCGCACACTCATTTGGTTTGGTGATTCTGGTCTGCGGATCTGTTGCTCAGGGTGACTGTGAAGAGGGCTCAGCGTCTTTGGTATGGGTGTGTTAAGTAGGTGTAATTTTTGTTGGCGCGATTGGCAGATGGATTGAAACAGATTAGCTGTAGCAGCTGCGTTTCGGACAGGATCATCACATCCACGCAGATCAGACGCCTTTATGTGCAGACCTGGCTGCCTCTCCCTTCACCAGATTTAGGGAATAACACCTTCATCTCACTCAGCGAGGGTTATGGAGTGCGCACACACACACATATACATGCACAAAGGTACACACCCGTTCCTCCTTGTGGCCCTCTGCAATAGAATCGTGTTTTGTTGAAAATGTTTTTCATCTCGCTGCTCTTCATTTTATGTTGCTTGCTCGGGTTATTGCCTTTTGTTCTGCAGTATCTCTCACAAAAAAGTTTCTCTTGGGTTTCTTATTACTTTCAGCATTCACTTTTTTGGTGCAAAGTAGTGGCAGCGCACACGCCAGTGTATGGTATCATGCCATGATATAAAGTAAGATAATGTGATAATTTTATCACTTAGGCACGTGCATGTGCTTTAATGTGTACAAGTAATGAAAATTTATTTTTACACACACACACACACACACACAAACACAAACATATATACCTGTCAATGCACCTGAATGTGTTCAGGTGTCCCTGTGCATTGTGTGTGTGTGCGTTTGTGTGTGTGTGTGTGTGTGTGTGTGCGCGCATGTGTGTGAGTGCAGGAGTGTATGAACGAAAGAGCATGAAATGCTCTGTTTATTTGAGTGTGTGGAAAAAAAGAGAGAGGAGAGATTAACCCCATGCTATTCTCAATCCTCGTTTATGAGTTTATAGCGTCTGTCTGGGCATCGCACTGTTTAAACAACAATCTAATTAATCCCGTCTTTATTAGTTTCACCGAGCTGAGCTGTGCTGGGAGAGAGGGAGGGAGCAAGGAGGGAGGACGGGGCAATTCTGCCAGAAAATACTAACAAAAGGAGGGAGGGCACGGACAGGAAAAGAATGAGGGATTTAGGAAGAATTTAAGGGCGAATGAAATATGTGCCTTTAAATAAGAGCTGACTTGTTGGGGTGAGAGGTAAAAAAGTGAAAATGAGCAAAGTAGGGGTCCGTGACGTATAACTGACGTATTAAAATAACTTTTTTTAAAAATAGCATGATGGATATTTCATCAGTTTCTGTCAATGATGCTAGAGTTATTATTAAAATATTTAAAATAAGCTTAGTTCGTCACTTGGACAGGACGTTGTTCGTTTCCTAAACTAAATCTCAGTAAACTAATCATCAACTTAAATCCAACCACTTTTATTAAAACTTTGCTAGATAAAGAAAATAATCAAAGACAGGGTGTGATAAAGGAGATTTACAGATTTATCACCTTGAAGTTAAGTCTTTTCCTATAACACCACATCCTGTGCCTAAGTGTTTTATTCCTCTAATTCCACAGCAGTCTTGGGTGGTTTTTTTATTTATTAATAACTTTCATCATACTTTTTGTTCATTTATAGCTACATTTAATGTTGTTACTTCCTGTTATCAGTTACGTCATATCGGTAATAAATATTATTACATAGTTTCATAACCAGCCTCTCTTTTTGGAGTTTAAAAGACAAAAATCTTCCTCTCTCCTGAAGACTTCCTGTGTGTAGACTTAACAACTTACAGCTGACACTGGAGACTCCTTCAAAAAATGCTAAATTAAAGACTCCTCACCATATTGACAATTACACACGGTTTTTAAATTCGTTTCTGTGAACCATCTACCGTACAAGTTCTTGTTGTTGCTATAGAAATGATAACGTATTAGGCCAAGCACGTTAATATGAACCTATTGTCCGTGCTGTTGTTATAGAAAATTAATCAACACCTTTTGAGCAATCGGAATCAAGAATCAAGTATGTTCTCTGGTGTAAATCTCATTAGAATCTAAACATTTTTTTCCAGCAGGTGAAAATTTTAAGCATACAACTCGTATGATTGTATAATATATATTTGATGTTTTTCTCTACACTTGAACAGCTCTCTGGATGCAAATGTTTATGACCCCCTTGTAAAATGTCATATCAATAAGTGGGAACATGCTCTCCTGTTATTTAGCACCATTAGAGTATGCAGAGCAGCTTCAATACACAGCACTGTGTTAAATCAATTCACACGTGATCGTCATTTCAGCCTCTCTGCGCGTCTTATTGCTACGTGCTGCCTCCCAGTGTCTAACCTAAAACACTGCATGTTTCGGTGTATACAGAGTTGGTGTGTGTTAGTGATCAAATACATGATACATCATGATAATTTGTATACATTATTGTTATCATGGGTGCTTGGAAGGAGGCTGAAAACAAAAGGCAGGGTTCCTGGGCAGCATTTACACTGGTCTGTGTGTGAGAGCTGCTGTATAGGAGAGGTTTTCATTTTTTTTTGTAAATTTGAAATTTGCTTTCTTTATATTCTAAAAAGCAAGACTGGCAGAGATTCAGTTAAACTGATTTCCAAGCCACTGTTTTGAATACATTGCTATGAAATTTATGAATAACGTACTCTACATATTGTACATTACTCCCTTTTTTTTTTTTTTTTAAATATCCATTAAACACCTTGTAATGTCTGGTTTGTGTGCGCGCGTGTGTGTGTGTGTGTGTGTGTGTGTGTGTGTCAGGCTGTTTGTGCGGAAGTGCAGCGCGTGCCTGCAGGTGATTGGCCGCTCAGAGCTGATCATGCGTGTGCTGGGGCAGGTGTATCACCTGGGCTGCTTCAGCTGCTGCGAGTGTGAGCGCCGGCTCCAGAGGGGCGACGAGTTTGTGCTCAAGGAAGGTCAGCTGCTCTGCCGTGGAGATTATGAGAAGGAGAGAGAGATGCTCGCCGCCATCAGCCCTGCCCCCACCGAGTCAGGTGAAATATAGTACATTTTTATTATCATACCAAATCTGTACATGTATAATGTAGAATGAAAGGACCAGGATAATGGCACTACATGACTAATGTACACAAAACTACATGAAGTCATTTTTAAGCCCACTGTCTAAAAACCGTACCATTTAGAAGAATCTAGTTGTGATTATATGAGAATGGACAAAATTCCTCTAAGCCTGTATCCATGATTCCGACACACAAATATGTTATAGCAAGCCAGGAACCTTTTCAGGAGCTCTGGAACTCTTGCCAGTTTTAGAACGAGGAACCTTTTACTAGCTGATTGTAATGATCACACTTCCTGTGGAGTGGTGAAAACGCAAACCAGGAACATATCCAGGAACTCCTTCAGGAGAGTTTTCTTAATTTCCTCAAAAGGTTCCAGGAACCACATTTAAAACACATGCAATCTATGACTACTTTTTTTTTGGCATTAAAGTTCCTTTTCTTATCCATTCTCTGATGGCTTAAAGATCTATGTTAATGTTTATATAATTTTCACACAACCAGGAAAACAATAAAGTGCAAAACAGCATTAATGTGCTGTGTGTTTCTCATCAGTTCTGTTATTTTAAATTATAATCATGTTATCATGATTATGCCATGACCATGGTTTCTGTGGTGGTGTAAAAATGCCAACTAGGAACTTGTCTAAGAACATATCCAAGAACTTATCCAGGAACATATTTCTCAGGAGAGTTTTTAGCTCCTCAGAAGATTCAGTATCCCATGTGACATATGAGAAAAATAGCTGGCCAGGTCATCATTTTATATTATTAGAGACGACCCAGACTTGATCCCAGGATCGGCATCGGGCTAACATCAGCAAAAAAAAATTCTGGATCTCTGAGGGAAAAATGTATTCAATCTGATTCTGCAACAAATGGAAAAGATTTAGGAAAAAAAATTGTAACTGGAAATGTTTACATATAAAGAGAATTAATTAATTAATTCTTTAAGATAGTTTTTTAAAATAATATTTATAGTTTTATTATATTTATTATATTTGCAATGTAAATGATTTTTGTGTTTAAAAAAAAAAGGTTACCTGAATAAAAAAGTCATCAAAAACAATCATTTCAAAGCTTAGTAGTTTTTACAGAAAAAATATTGGCTGGGTATCGATATCTGTTGATATTCAAGGTTCTAATATCGGTATCGGAAAAGAAAAACAGACATCGTGTCATCTCTAGTAAAAACACAATACAGAGAAGCAATAAAACCAAAATCTTCCTTGTCGTTCCTTCACCCATGCAGTGAAGAGCGAGGATGAGGAAGGTGGCAGCAGCTCCATGGGAGGAAAAGCTGGCGAAGACAGTAAAGAGCACAAGAGGTCCAAGCGGCCGCGCACCATCTTAACCACGCAGCAGCGTCGCGCCTTCAAGGCGTCCTTCGAGGTGTCCTCCAAACCCTGCCGAAAGGTCTGTCCATGATCTGAACCCACACACTTCAAGGTGTCATTTATTTCAAATTATTCATTAATATCATATTCATGTTCTGCAGGTGAGAGAGACCTTAGCAGCTGAAACCGGGCTGACGGTCCGAGTCGTCCAGGTCTGGTTCCAAAACCAGAGAGCGAAGGTAAAACTAAAGATCTTCTCTTTAGGTTTATATATTTAGGCTGATACATTTTCCGTTCTTTGATAGAGTTTTGGGTTTTGATTGTTCATCTTGTGTTCAGATGAAGAAGATCGCTCGCAGGCAGCAGCAACAGCAGCAGCAGCAGCAGGAGCAGGAGCAGATCGGCGGCAGCAGGAGGGGTCCGAGCAGAGGAGGCCGACTGAGTAACGACGACAGCGAGGGTGAGACGTCATGTTAGTGCATCTTACATTTCTCCCTAAAAATGTGGACTGGTCGAGCAAATTAGCTAATGTTACACAGAGATTTTAATTAACCTTGTGCACTTACATTTTATTTGTCAATCAACATGACAGCTAGTGCTGTTATAGGAAAATACTCAACAACACAGCGGTGTGATGTATCCTGATTTATTAATGAACAACCCCTGATGTTTTTTAGCCATCTATATTAACACTTAAATCTCTGTGGTATAATTTGTCTGTTAAATCAGGAGTATTATCAATCATGAGCTTAAATATCTTGGGTAGCTAGCTAAGCTATCTATTTACATATTTCATTGCTTGATTACACTTTCTAAGTTCTTACCATTGGTTGAAAGAACTATCTTTAAATTATGAGGGCATTACTTTCACCTTGTTATTAGATTTTCAGCTAAGCTGTAGGTTACGTAGTTTTATTTGCCTTGCTAACCTTATAGCTGCTTACATTAGCTAAAGTTAGCTAACTATTATTGCAATTCTTCATTTTTTTTAGCACCATATTTAGGTAACAAAAAAAAATTTCACTGGATGGACAAAGTGAAATTTAATTGCAGTGGTAATCATTTAAACAGAGATGGACCGGAAAGTCGCTGGTGAATTAAGAAATATCTAGCTAACGTCATGTATGCTTCTGTAGACAACATTAAGTTATTATGTAAATACAGTTTTATCCAGGATTAGCCAAGCTAGCTAATAATTGGATAATTGTTAGGCAAGGTTTCTAGAAAGCTAGCTATGTTATGTTAGGCATTTGTCCATTATGTTAAATCCATTAGCCATATTTAGCCAAGCTGGCTAACATTTGGATAACTGTTAGCCAAGGTCAGTAGAAAGCTAGCTAATGCTATGCTTTTATGTAATTAAATTCATTTGCCAAATTTAGACAAGCTAGCTTACATATAGGATATTTGACTGTGTAAAACCAGTAGCCAAGTTCGCTAATGAGTTTTAGCACACTCTCTCAGATAGGTAGATGTTTTAGACCTGGCTTTAATAACAAGTTTCTTTAAAAAATAAAAAACACAGTGTTAGTTCCAAATCTAACAGTAATGATAACACTTTAAACATTGCCGCTTTAGTAGCAGTAATATTAGCAAAGATAATGATGAAAACTTACTATCTACACACTTGGATGAATTTTTAGGCTCTAAATATTGCAATTTAACAAAACTTTATCCAAAACCTTTTTTGTATTTCATTTGATTTCTTCCTCCACATTCAGACGCACTTTGTGCACACTGGTAATAAATAAAGGTTTTTGTGTTTCCTAAGAAGCTTTGTGTATTATTGTGTCTCCTCGCAGACGGTTCGAGCAGTCACGGGTTAGACGGCATGCTCTCGTACTCCTCCATGCCACGACAGCAGCTCTTGGCTCTCGACCCAAACCTGTACGGGGGTGAGCAGTTCCGGCACGGTCTCACGCCCCCGCAGCTAGGCCCAGAGCAGATGCACCCGTACGGTAAGAGACAGAAAAACACACAGCAGTGAAATCACTACCAGCACTTATATATAATCCCTCAGCTGATTTCCATTCTGCTGTGCTTTTCACCAGAGTCACCGAGACACTTTAGAGGTTCGTCGTGTTTCCATTGACACGTTACACCTTCCATACTTTAGCACAGTGCAACACTTGTTTTGTTTTCACCACTCAAATTTCTGTCACATATTTACATTGTATATTGTATTGTTAGTACAAATATATATATATATATATATATACAGACTAGCTTCTAACTTGTATTCTTTTGTAATTTAGTAACACAATTTTCATTATAAATTGGATTTTCGACAACAAATTGGGCGAAACGTAGAATCTTGTAGAATAGCATTTAACGTGGTCAATATCACAAATTTGCTTATATTTAAATAAAATATTTAGAAATAGAAATAGTGTAGAATAAATGTATTAAATGTAAGTGTATTAAATATTCAATATATTGAACATATTCTTTCTTTGTTTAAAATATTTCAGAATTCTAAAACTTCTGTCCAATTTTAAATGAAAAGAAAATCCCAGATTTTCAAATCGGTCTTTTGGATGCCACATATTTGATTCTATTTTAACTGTATGTGCGTAATTGATTCTGTTTTAAACATATCACATAATGCGCATATCGATCTGGAATGATTGACAGTCGCGCAGATGCTTTGAACTCTCCGATATAAACTGACGCCCCTGGAAGCTCCGCCCCTTCCTCCATCTCATATTAGCAATGTTTCGTCTGTTGCTCTTGTCTCAATGTATGTTTATTGTTATAGATATTTATTTTATTAATTCTGCATCACTGAGTCAGTACAAAAACATTTTAGATTTCTAAACATCACTTTTCCAAAAAAATATTTCTATTTGAAAAATGTTTGTTTGTCAGTAAAGAAAAAAATATATTATGTAAGAGACCACTTTTCAGGCAAAAAACGAAAAGGCTCCTGGGTTTTGCTGCAAAAAAAGAAACAAGTGCGACTGTCAAAGTCTCCAGAAGAGCTGTGGCAGATTCTCCAAGATGCTCAGAAAAACTTGCAGCTCATTTCCTTATGAAACTGCAAACACTGTACCTGGGATTAATATTTAAGGACTTAAACAAGGGTCGTCGCATCAAATATCGACTTTGTTTAGTTTATTACTGTTTACTGCACGATGTAGTATTTTTCTTTTAAGTAGAAAGATTTAATGCTATTATTTTTATAAGTCATCTTTACAGCATTTCCTTGCATGTGCTTAAGACTTTTGTACAGTACTGTATATTCATCTTAGCTAACATTATTAGGCAGATACATAGCCTCAGGTAACTGTATTTGTTAAGTACAGGATGTACTGAAATGTCAGCTACTGACTACATCATTTTTGGCTGAAAATGGTAAAAAAAATATATATATATATATATGTATATATTAAAAAAGCTATTTATGATTTTTGGGAAAAAAGAGAAATAAAAAGAGTAAAATTATGAACAAAAGATCATTAATTCAGATTATTACATATACAAAGTGTCAACTCTACCACTAAACATAATTTTAATGGTAAAAGTAGATGGTAGAAAGTAAATATAAATACTATTTGCTCTTAAAATATGTTCGAACAATTTCATCAACAGTGACAAATATCAGCTGTGTGACAATTTCTACAAATATAAATGAATATTAATTATGTAATTCATATATAATCAGTATATCAACAATATTTAAAATGTAATTTGTTTGTTTTGTTTTTTCTTTCATTATTTACTGCATTTTGGCCTGACCAACCCCTTTCCTTCAGCAGGACTTTGCATTTTTCCTCTTTAGTGTTCGCAGATCTGCTATAAGCATCTCCATAGCAAAGGTATTCAGCTCACCTGGAATTGATCAGATTTGTCTGAATTACAGATGATAAATACAAATATTTTTATTGCAAACATGTTCTTTTAATTAAAAGTCAAATATTTCAGAGAAATCTGATCAACTCCAGGTGGGTAAATACATGTTGTGCAGCTGATAAATAAACTTGACTTTTCTTCCTCACAGACTCAGAAACCGTTTTCCACGACTTGGACAGCGATGGAAGCCTGGGTCACCTCGGCGATTGTCTCTTGGCGACAGCTGAGGGAGGGGTGCTGGCAGGACGCGTGGGAAATCCCATTGACCGCCTGTATTCGATGCAAAACTCCTACTTCACCTCGTGACCCCTCTTCACCTCTGACCCCAGACTAACTCCACTGCAGTCCACAAGAGAAGCAGCAAACAAACAGACAAAGCCTCGCTCAAAGCCCAGCGTGTTTGCCCAACTAAGCCTGCAGGATCTCTCATCCCGCAATCACACATGAGTTTTACATCAGTCACGATTCTGCAGGAATACCGTTATATAACCATCTTAATAGCAAACAGGAAATGATGCGGTTTAGGGTTCGACTAGGAATCAGATAATTGTAGCCTCGTGGCTTAATCGATATTAATAAAACCAACAGACACACACATTTACGTCATAGGCATGCTGTATATTTGATTATATTTGATTAGGCAGCTGATCACCAACATTTTACCTCATCATCCATATTAAACAACTAGACAAAATTCATTCACCAAGCCATCATTTGCAAAAACAAACACACGCACACACACACAAACACACACACACACACACACACACACACACACACACACACACACACACACACACACA